>OX123187.2:18099707-18237267 GCA_944739405.2 Euclidia mi
ATCAGCTTTTGTCCCCGATGTATAGCAACAAGTAGATCGGTTACTACATTGAGTTGTCCGAATGCGCAACCCTAGCTTGGAAGCAATTACACCGCAGATTAGGTTTTATATAGTACCTAGTCTATATATGTAATAGTGATAGTCTACATCACTTATGGCAGTACAAAGCCTTATAACAAATATATACCTACATGTTATTTTCATTACCAATTTTTGGTAATTCTTTCTGCTTTTAAGTAAGTACATTAATCATCTCAAATTCAAATCATGCATCATTGTCGGTTTTATATAATAAACAAAATAAGGGTGTTTATATTAAAAGCTCAACCGAATAGTAATCGGAGCTACTCAATCGGATAAACGTTGTTTTGATAACGACCGACGGCGCCCACTTAAAGAGGCTTTGAAGGATTCCTTGAAGACAGTAAAAGGTTGAATTTTATTACGTAGTCCTGAATCTCAAGGGTGTCTGCTTATGCTAAATATGTATAGGAATATACATACCTACAATTAGTATATTTTTATAGTTTCGCATCTAGGCATTATTCACTTATTTATCTTTCTTGCGTAAAACCTAATATGAATGAAAAACGTTATAAATGTGTAGTTATTTTATGAAGTCTGGAGACATGTAGGTACCATTAGGTGCGTGAAAAAACTATTACTAACTTACATTTTTTAGCATTAATACCCAAATGGGAGCGCAAAAGTGTATAAACTCAAAGTATAGCTCCTTAATTAATTTTCATACATGGTGGCAAAAGTAATGACATTATTTAGATTGGCGCCCGTTTCGTTGATAATACAGAATATGACATTACTTTTGTGCAACGCGTCATAAATAGGAAAACCAACTTATTTACTGACCAACAAAAATGCCGTACACCATAACCTAATAATATTAGGTGATATTATCACAAAATCAGGTCGCACCTCAATGTAATCGCGAACTTATATTAAGCAAACGAGGCAGTCTAATTTTAATAATAATTTCTAAAATCTGCCAGGCTTGACAATCTAATATCGTCTCATAAGCAATCAGTGTTACTTTATTTTAAGCGCAAACTATATAATCACAAAAAATCCTGCAAGTTTATTATAAAAACAAAGTATCTCCAGACAAAAGACTGATTTTACAGCGAATCAATCTGTAATTTTCTAGACCTTTCTACTTGGATAGCTTATTGTCTCGAACTGAAAGCTACAAGACCCTTATCATTTAGTAATAATAACGTCGCGACGGACTATGTTGTTGGGTCTTTAACTCGATCCCCGAGACTGGAAAAGGTTGAAAAGTGGTTGTTTTTAAACCTAAATGTTAGAACTTCTTAGTTATTTATCGTCCGGGGTAGAAAGTTTGCGCTAAAAATTGCGATAGGTTCTTCCAAGTAATCTATTGGCAAATTGAAGTGCCAATTTTACTTGCATACGTGCGGTGCAGATGTTAACATTAGTCGTAACTGGCAGCGTATTTTTAAGTTTACATGTAATAATATTACAAAAGAAAAAGTAATTACAAACTGCTGACTAATGTGTATTGTGGCTGACTTATAATAGAGAGAATAAGAATTTTTATTCATCGTGGCAATGTTGACTGAGTTTAAGACACAGTCGACTACATCGTGTAGTATTTCATCTGTATATATAAAATCCTGGCGTTACTGACTGACTGACAGACAAGCTACCGCCAAAACTGTTAGACGTAGGAAGCTGAAATTTGGCATGTATGTTCCTTGGGGACCGTATAGGTGCACTAAGAAGGGATTGCCGAAAATTACTACGGAATCGAGCAGAAACGGTTAAGTAAAAAAAGTGCGGTATAAATCTGGATTAGAACGCTTTGAGCATAAAAGCCCACTTCAGGAAGGTGTTACTTTACGGAACAAGAACCACTTAAAGGGATTTAAAGGTCATAATTACTCATGCCAAAGGTAGGTTGGTCATTCCATGACAACCAACAATGATCATTAGCCAAACCATCGCACAGTTACTCAAAGAGGTCCAATTAATTGTAAATGTATGTAGGTATGTGTAGCTTTATTCTATTGTAAGATAAAGGTTAAAGTATACATGGCTACAAGATTGCTTGGCTAACTGGACAGTTCGGTTTTAATATGAAAAATTTATTATGTTATAAATATTTATTAGCACCAATTCTGATTAGTATAATTAGTTATTCAGTGTATAAATTCTAGTACATCATCCGAAGCATGTCCAGAATTGAAAAGTATTCGCTTCATTCAAACATAGTAATTGGAAATGTCGAATAATTATGTATTAACAATTATACTATTGGAGTGATCAATAAAGTATGTGCGTTCTCTACTTTAACGTTCAGTCAATTCATTAGGTCAGATAAAACATCTTAATTCTCAGCGCCAAATGCTGCAGATTTCAATATACATGCCGCGCTCTACTCCGCGTGGCCGACGTGGCGTCAGAGTAGAACGCGCCATGGATATCGAAATTCCTCCGCTTGCCGCTGCTTATCGCGGCTGCTTCGTAACAAATGCCTACTGACCTAGCAAATGCCAATTAGTGGTCGGAAGATAATAATAGTTTTTGTAATCATCTAAAAGTAAAACCGCCCCTTTTTGCTTGCTGCCAACTGGCTTAGAGCGTAATAATTATATCATGTGAACGTATCTCGTGATCACCTATTGTACGGTACACGTGCATTTCCAACGGTGGTCAATTTCGGACGGCTTTGAAGAATTACACGCTTCGCCGATTGAAAAAGAGTAATCGAACAGTCTAATGCTCATCAATTAAGCTTTCAGATGAGAACAGAGTTTTATAAAAGCTTAAGTAAAAATATTTTTGTGTTTATGTTTCAAAGTGACATGAATTGTCTATCCCTTTTGCATAATTATGCTTCAGTATCTACCTACGTATGTATTACAGAATTCTTCTAAATAGCTGCACCATATTGATGCTATGTTTTGTTTCCAGCGTCGTAAAATTTGCCAGGTTTGAAAATGTATGTTGTCGAGGAAGAGAAAACCATGCAGTTGACAGAAAGTATCTATACAAAACGTGTCAAAAGAGCCTTTTCATTCAAACTTACCATCCAATTCAAATGATGTCCATAGAGCAAATTCAAAAGGGCAACTTGTCAGTCCCGTCTAGCCGCCAGCTGCGATAAGTCAACGTGAAGCCCAATGCAAGCGCATTAGCCGGCGTGACTGTTAAGGTCAACGCTCATTAGAGCCACCTGGCACCCACTCCGCACGGCGTCCACGAGTGGACGTCGCGCGGTCAACCAGCGGACCGCGCGCCGTCAACGAGTGAACGCCGCGCTGTCAACGCGGCGACGAGTAGTCAACGCGCAGCAAGCATGCGAGCAGCGAGTTGTGAGAGTGAGAGAGTGCGCGCGGACGGCGCGCCGTCCACGCGCGGACGGCGGGTGGAACACCCGCCGTCCGCGCGTTGACGGCTTACGACAGAGGCGAGCCGGTGACGCTACGGAGTTGATGTAGTGAGCGCATACCCATACAAATCCATATAAAGAATACTAACCGCACGAGGCGAGGCGGTGCGGAGTGGGTGCCGGGTGGCTCTAATGAGCGTTGACCTTTAACAGCGCCGCAGCACTGACGCGCCAACGAACTGACGTAGTGACGTAGCGACACCTATATCGCGTCTGACAGTGCAGATAGCCGTGGGAATATAAGTTTTAGTAGCAGGTAAGGGGCTATGGAAATGTTTGTGTGTGTGTGTGTTTTTTTTTTGTCATTATGCGCAGTTGTTGACAAGGTGAATGACGTCTGTAATTGACCATGGTAAGTTATTCGGCTGTGGTAGCTCAATAGAGTCAGAGCCTCACACTTAATACCTATAATTCAATGTGGCTTAATTTGTTAACAAGAACAACAGTTATTAGTATTACAACCAGTACTGCCAACTCTTTTCAGGAGAATGTTGAGTTGTATTTAAAGGTGTTGATAAATTTGAAGGTCATTCACTTGTAATGAGCATTCTTGCGAATGTTAAATTACAGAAATATAAACGATAGCGTTTTAGCGAACATTCTATTGAGCGTTCTGACGAGCATTCTCGTGAAAAAACAGTAGGTAGATTAGCTTGGAGCTTTTTACTAGAAACATTACTATTAACATTATTAACATTTATTAGAAAGATTAGGAACATTTTCGTAGCAATGATTGGCTATATAATTGGCTATGTTAGTTGTTCAGTTCGAGAAATTAAAAAACAGCGAATGCTCGATATACTGTTACAAGTTTATGGTTAAGTCTATCAGCACCTCAAGACACACGTTGTGTATAAAAGCTACACCAAATACTTAACAAGATGCAGAGAGAAAAAAAAATGTTCACATGCATAATAAACTTAAGCTTGATTTTAAATAATGTAAGAGCATGTAAATTCTTGGTCCCAGAAACACTTCAGAGCACACAAGTTGTGTTCCTAAACTAATTTGTTTCTACAGAACCAAAGAGCAAAATGCACGTTATTTATTCAGTCGAAAACTAAAATATTTAACATATATTAACTTTTGCAGGGAGCTTTTAATTTAGTGTATTCTTGCTGCATTTCGTAATAGAAAACGCTGGAAGAGTGTGTGAGTTCAGAACTTGAGCCTGGCAATCATCATCATCTTAGCTCAGCATTAGCCTGCTTCCTCCACAGATTTCGAATTGGATTACGGGGTCAGCTTTCCAATCTAACGACCTGATAGATTATTAGCTTGACTATTGAGCGAGTTTTATCTAATCTCCGAAATCCAAAGCGACTGATATATTATGTAGCTTATATAACTCGAACCAACTACTTGCATTCGAATATATACTGGGATTTCAACGCATATCTTAAGCTTTTGAAGAAAAACATGGCATTTGGATAGTGGCCTTTTATGAGGTAGGCAATCATTAAAGAAGGATATTTTAATATATTACTCCGAGGGGTTTAAAATAAGGATAGAAGATTTTTTTTTCTAATTCCGCTAATTTTGAAGCTATTAAAATGCGTACCACAGCAAGTCTATTATATACTTTTATACTGCCATTAGTAATGATATTCCTATAAAAAAATGTTAGATTGTCTATGGTTATTTGTTAGTCCAATCATTGACACATATTAAGATTGTCCTTGAAGCATAAATTGGATACATAACCCAACTAAAACTTCAGCAACCAAAGTGGTATACTAACACTAATTGCCATAGCCAAAGTTAGGTACGAATCAATCAACGTCATACTTCGTTGTCTAGTTAATGAGAATATGCTATATACTGAATTTATATGATTTATAGGCCATTGATATCTACGGCATCACACCGCGTTAAAAGTTTGATCTCTTTGATAGGAGTAAGAATTTTATCCAAACTGTTCCAAATCAGAAGGCCAACTCTCGTATTTTATCTGACATCAACACTGTATTCTAAATAAAATTAATTTTATGAATTGATTTCTTCTTAACCTGGCTGAATGTGCAATTAAACATTTTCTATTTTATTCAACTATTCGTAATTATGAATTTTTTTATCGTTTTATATTATCTTACGCAAAACTTTTATCTCATGATTGAAAAATCAGCGCTCAATCATATAAATTTTAATGTACTATTTTTGACTATAAAACAAACTCTTAAATCATGATCCGAAGATTTTTATTACTTCTCAAGCGTCGATGGAATCTGATGGCACGTGGAGTTCGCCCGAAGCGATTATTTTCGTTCAATAAGTAATCATAGCATGTGTTGGTAATACCTCGCTTTTCTGAGATTCATCTCCGCTCACCTTCACCGCTGGTTGCCAACGATACTCTACGTAAATATAAACAAACCCGATAATAACGACTATACCAAAATAATGTGTACCCTGGTCGGTAAAACAAACAATCATGTTGACAAACATCCGATATGTACATATGTGCCTACTGAACAAATCGATATTTGTTCAAGTCGTGTATTTATTCCGTGTTATTAAGAAGCCAATCTTTAAACATTTTATCCATCGTATATTATTTCTGCTACTCCTTGTTATTAGGGCTTCCTAGATGGAAACTGTCTAGACAATTAGAGAAAAAACTCATTAAAATTATTAAAATGCTAGAAGTAAATTATCTACGTAACTATAATTATTAAAGTCCTAAAGATCAAAAAAGCTGACGGACTCAATTGTCTGCCTCGAAATTCAAGCACGTTGGAAGTGTGTTGAGTTGCTTGATTATGATGACTGATATAATAGTGATATGTTACGACTATGGGTCACTTTTACTAACAGGCAGACGTTTTGTCTCATAAAAAATTTAGTATCGCATAATACAATATTTTGCTATTGTAACATTATACAGGCACACTTTGTGTAATACAAAATACATATATTGTGTTCAATAATATAAAATATTTTTTTTACCAAGACCGCCTTCTAGTTTGCCGCCAAGTGTCGCGCGGCAGTATGCGACTTATTTGAAGGCGCCCTGACAGCTACACCTTATGTTGCTAAGAGGAAAATGTTGTAATTATTTGCCGCGTTCTACATTTATTTTTGTTTTATTGTAGAAAAGCCGATTTGTTCATCGGTGAAATGCATGTTAATTGATCCACAATCTACCATGTATACCTACATGATTAACAAACATTAACTAAGAATTGATTGAATTAGTACAAACGCAATAAATAACCATCTGAAGCTAACTCCGTAAGGACCGCTACCAAAGTTTTAAGAATCCAAACCGCACTGCCACTACAATTTTTCCAAACCCTTACACTAAATAGATGGCGAAAAATAGTCGAAGTACACAAACCTCTCGAGCACTTAGGAGGCAAAACGATTTGTCCCTCAAGAGAAGTACCTTTCAGAAACCAGTCAATCCACCTCCCAAAGGAATAACTTGAATTAGGCAAATAAAATTAACAACGTCAAGAGCGTTGTATAATTTATGAAAGGGACTTACTGGCTATTAATAAGCAATCATGGATTGAGTAATTATAGTTATTGATTACAAAACATTTTTACATAGAAAAAAGTAGATTAAAACATGATATAAAAAGTTCCAAGTGGTATCTTGCTGAAATGTCTATGGACTTATATTTGTTCCATTGTCAATAGTACTTTAATCAGTTGAAATTCATTGTACCTGCAATAAGTCTTGATATCTTTCAACGAGAAACTTGATTCTGCTCCGTTCGTCTTTATTACGAAGTGCATCCACTCACAATCCAATCTTTAGTGCCATTGTCTAACTTATATTGTAATTTATATTTTGTTGCTAGCCGACTCGACCAACGACCGAAATGACAATCTGAACCTATGTTTTCTTTTTCTAAAGGGTTGAAACCCAATACCACGAGCTGGCAGAGCCGGTATCTGCATTTTTTCCTACTGGCGTTCGTGGCCTGCTCACTAAAACCACCCCGCTGTCGGTCGACATACTGTAGTGACGGGATCACAACTTTTCACACTTAAAGCGAGATCGCACCACATCCGAGCCGAATTAGAACCGAACCCGTGAAAATAGGATCCGGTGGAGCCGTAGAACAATTTCTATGGTACGTTACACATCCGTCACCCGATTTCTATCGAATTCGGTGCGTAGTTTCTAAAACTGTATTTTCGCGGATTCGGATCGTTGTGCGTAACCGCTTTTATCCAACTTCCAAAGTAAGACCTGCTTGGATTTGATTTCATAGAAAACATTGGCTTAAGTTGGTTTTCATTTCCAACATACGCCTCTGAGTTCGTTTTGCAAGCAAATACGTAGAACAGCTTAGTAACCGGATATTATGAGTATCTAACGTACACACAGCTTCACAAAGCTATCCTTGCCAGTATAAGCTCATTGGTCTTTCAAAGGCAAGAAAATATATAAGTAAAATAATAGCTAACTTTGTGCTGAAGATATTATATTTACGTAGCGTATTTGATCGAGTCTTCAAACAGTTGATATTGTTGCATTGGCATTTATCCCCTTAAGGATTTTAACATGCAGCCAGATCTAAAACGAAATAAATAAAGATATGCACATGTTTCTTCAAAGATTGTGGGTTACTTCTATCAAACTAGATTTCCATAGAGAATAAATAATGTTGTAATATTTACTACTAATTTACTTGCGTTATCGGCTTACGATTTGCGTTTATTGAGCTTATGTACTGGACGACACACAGCAGTTAAAAATTAGATATTTGTACAATGGGTACATACCTATATCATGTGATACATTGTTAAACCTACTCCCAAATATTATTTTTTTATATACTTACTCATTTTATGGGGTTTTGGAACACAAGAAAAATGTCTTGCACCATTTCGTACCACACGGGTGTGGTAATAATATAGTTAAGGTATGTAGTAATATAGTGTCAAATTTGGAGGTATGTTGGCAATAATAACTAACTTCACTATTTGTTTTAATTTCACACTCGCAAGATTGGTTCACTATTTGTTTTAATTTCACACTCACTTCACCTTGTTAGTCATCTTGTAAGCCTTACCTGCTTCTCAATAATCTTCACCTGTGTAGCAATTAGGTACTAATACTAAACTGTTGCCTAACTTGACAAACAACTGGGAAACCCGAATAAGTAGAGGAAACCAATGTAATATGCGAGTCGATTGGTTGTGAATTATCCCAGAGGATTTCGAGATGTCGTGTATCGAACAAATGTATGTATAAAATAATAAATGTAGGTATGGTTTTTTGTTTTCATCTATGTTATACTTATACACTATGCTTTTTTATCTACCTATATACACTATACTTGTTTTCGTATGTGGGTTTTGATGCTTGCAGCAGTAAACTTTATTTCTTTCTTTCTTATATAATGCATTGTAGCAAGGCATTAAGCCGAAACATAAAACATTTAAACTTTCGCGATTCACAAACACTACACAATTTACGCGATACCTCAGAGGAATTAAAAAATATATATATATTTTATATTTTTAAGATCGTAGGTCGTCTCTACCCTTTTACTTTTAAGAGGTTTATTGTTTATCGCTCTGACAGATAAATTTCAAAATAGACTTAGTTCTCTTTTTTAATACCAGATTTCACTCACAGCTCCGTGCACGTGTATACCTAAGCCTCATATTTCATTACATTATCTATTGGTGAAAACCGTATAAAAAACCGTGCAGTAGTTTTCGAGTTTATCGCGCTCATACAGATAGACAGGTATTAAAGGGGTTTGATTTCTTCATTTTATGATGTGTTATAAATAAAGGAAGTCCCATTAAGAAACACATATAAAAGATTAATTCACTTGCAAACAAATCTGTCACTACTTGACAGAGTTAATATTGGCTAGAAAGAGCGCGAAACTCGAGATAAAATTAACCCATATAAAAGTACCTTTATGGTCGCGTATAAAACCCACCTAAATCCGGAATAAATTACACAAATTTTCACCTCTTGTGTGTAAGTACATCTGATACAAGAGCTATAGCAGATTTACAATTCCTAATCGACCGACTAAAACGTTGTCTATACCAATAGTCATTATGACCTTTAAGTTCAAACTAGATGTTATGATTGACAGGTACTAAATTATGATTAATTATTTAATTACATTAAATTATTGTTCATGTCTTCGTCAGTAGCAATGACAGTTTATTACACTGAATAAATTAATGAATTGTTACACCTGCCACAAGATAAAGGTATGTGTTTTACATGATAAATAATATTTTAGACTTTCGCATTGTATGATTTATTACCTACGACTGGTAGTTACAACGACCATGGAAGGATTGACGTTTCAACAAGAGCAACTTTACCTATATACTTTTTACGACGTGAATCAGATCTAAGTTCTAACTCTGCTAAGATAATACTACTATTTCAACTGCTCATAACTATTAGTTCTATTATAACTTCAAATTTATAATTATACTTATAGAACCAAAGTAAATTATACTTGTCAGATACAGGAACAATCAACAATTAATCATATACATCTTATACTAATATATAAAGAGCTGAAGAGTTTGTTTGTTTGGTTGAACGGGCTAATCTCGGGAACTACTGGTCCGATTTGAAAAATTATTTCAGTATTAGATAGCCCATTTATCGAGGAAGGCTATAGGTTATATAACATCACGCTATGAGCGACGGGAGCAGAGCAGTTGCCTTAAATAACGCGAGTGTAACCGCGGGCATCGTCTAGTATACTATATACTCAGAGACAACAGAACGGCACTTGCTTATATCCTTACAAACCTCACGCGCAATCCAACAATTAATCTTAAAGACATTTTATGTATTAAATTAAAATCGAGTACCTACTTCAAAACAGAACGACAGGTCTAAATTGATTTCAATCGTTACTCGTCGGCACACAAGCGCGGTATGTAAAGACTGTTCCAGACTGCTATTATGAAAGTAACGTGCGAACAGGCAATCAATCAACCATTTATATTAGTTTATCTCTCAAATAAGATTTGAAAACCTTACTACTATTATAAATGCAAAAGGGACGGGTGGATGGGTGTATAGATGTTTGTCAATCTATCACGCTAAAACTGCTGAACAGATTTCGATCAAACTTTGTAGTAATTCATACAGCTGAACGGCACTAGAACTACTTTTTGTCCCAAAAATTGATTTACGTGGGCGAGACCGTGAGCAAAAGCTAGTTCTTGTATTCTCATTGAGATAGAAGCATCTCAATGAGAATATAAAATCAAAGAGCTTAGGTACAAGTGTTCTAGGAAACTACAAAGACCTCTTTGTCAATAATCACTCATTCATGTGCGTCGACAAGAATTTTAGTTCATTTATGAAGGTAATCTTGCTATAGGTACTGTATCTGATTCTAGACTTTCATTTACCTAAATTAAAAAAGATTTATATTATAACCAAAAAAAGCTTTGTTTTTGTTATAAATCTTTTACTGTCTCCGTGGTCCAGTGGATAGCGTATGCGACTGCTGATCGGAGTTCCCGTGTTCGATTCCCGGGTCGGGCAAAATTGTTACTGAGTTTTCCCGAATACTTAGTAGCAGCCCGGAGTCTGGTGATGTTCCCGGTAACGGCAATAGGCTCGCCCCTTATTACGTGGGTCTAAAGTATATCTGGCGAAAAGTGGGTGTAGAAATACACCTCTGCAATTACGTGGAACCTAAAAAATTCATGGCGAAAATGGGTGTAATATTTACACCTCTGCCTTCGGGGATACAGGCGTGAGACTATAAATAAAAAAAATATAAAATAAAATAAATAAAAAAAGCTTTTTATTTTTGTTGCCTACTGATTCGAATAATGGAAACCATAGTTGATCCTATTTTGCTCTTGTTGTCAGTCTTGCTTTATCTCCCCCCCGTGGGATCTCCACCTTGTCGTGATGGGGGGGGCTTAGTAACCGTGGCTTGGACACTCGCGGTGAAGCTAAGAGAGATCCCGGGAGTGGAAGCCCCGCGTGGGCTTGGAGGGGCCTGCGCAGGATGCGTCCAAGGGTGCGGGTGCAGGGGACAGTTCTGTCTGTCCCTCGCAGTCGGCCGCGGTCGCGGGAGGAGAGGCGTGTTGGTGTTGCGATGCCGCGCGCGCTATCTCCCGCGACCAAATGGGGGCGCACCATTGTTGCGTTGCGGTGGGGCCGCAGAGGAAGAGGAGATGCGGTGTTGCCAGGTTGCCGTCCTCTGCGCTGGGTGTTTTGGCGGTGGAGCCCAAGACTGTCATCCGCCGCCAAGGGGGTTTTGTTCGGGGCCCGCCCGATGGTCAGGCGAGCCAATACCCGTCGGGGGGTAGCAACGAATGCTTTGGCGATACCCGCCCTCCGACACACGGGTACATGAGGAACACGGGTTGGTTTTTAGTCAGTAAGAGTCTGACAGTCCCCTTCGCCCTACCAAAAAAAAAAAAAGAAAAAAGTCTTGCTTTATCTAGTGGACTAGACTAGCTGCAGTTTGTTCTATCACACATGGATGCGTCGAAAGAACAATCTACACCTAGCTTTGACTGCACGGATGACATCGAGATATCATTGTCTCGATTTGATGTCGTCATCGGCCTCAAAGCTCTGGATTCGATTCCCACACGGGAGACCACTGTTTCAAGTCTACGAAATAAAAGTTATCCTCTCAATACATGATGTATTTATTTATTAAAACTTTATATACACAATAGTATAAAGGCGGACTTAATGCCATGGGCATTATCTCCCAGTCAACCTTAGAGTGGTGCAGCGAGAAAAGAAGTAGGTGTAATATAATGAAAACTAATTTGAACTAATATAAATTATAACTAAGTATATTATAGATCTATTAAATGATACATTAGAATAAATACGTTATAGGTACATAATATAATATAAACATACATGATATAGATATATTATAAAACTACATAAATACACAAAGGCATATATAATATATATACTATAAATATATAAACACATACATACATATTAATCCACATTGAACTTAAACGACTTAAGATACAATCGCCGACTCAGCCAATAGGAGCTCCCTCACCTTGAACTTGAAAGTGTTCTTCGTCTTGGCCATCCTGATTTCAAGAGGGAGGGCATTCCAGAGAAGGATAGATTGAATAGTAAAAGAGGAATGAAGAAAGTTAGAGTTGTGAGGAGGTACCGTGAGGAGAAGATTATGAGATGAACGGAGGTTTCGTTCATGGTTGGAATATAAGTATTGGAAGTAGGAAGAAAAATACTGGGGAGAGGTTGAAGATGTAAGAATAGTATAGAGGGTAGTGAGAGCACGCAAACTACGGCGTTGACGTATGGGAAGCCACTTTAGTTGGGAACGATAAGTAGACACATGGTCATACTTGCGAAGATTGAAAATGAATCGAATGCAGTTATTTAGAAGACGGTCAAGTTTATCAAGGAGGTCTGCATTCAGGTCAAAGTAACATACATCACCATAGTCAATGAGGGGGAAGATTAAGGTCTGCACAAGCATTGTCTTTGTCTCGGATGGTAGTATGTTCCTTAGACGGTAGAGAGCGCGTAGAGCACTGGTGACCTTTCGACTCAACTGAGTTACCTGGACTTGCCAATTCAGCGTGGTGTCTATGTGAAGCCCAAGGTTTTTGACAGCAGGACATAAATCGACGGTGGTTCCGTTAAAGGTTATGGGCGGCAGGATCGATAAGTCTAGTCTTTTTAACATCCATTGACTACCCACAATGATGGCTTGGGTCTTGCTAGGATTAACGGTTAGCCCAAACTTGCGACACCAGGACAATATAGCGTTCAAGTCGTTATTGATTTTGTCGATCGCCTCAATGATGTGTTCCACACTTACCTGGGAGTAAATCTGCAAGTCATCGGCGTACAAATGGTAAGCGCACTGAAGATTTTGAGTTAAGAGATTTATAAAAATAGAAAATAAAACAGGAGAGAGAATGCCGCCTTGAGGAACGCCAGAAGTAGTATCAAACCATGCCGACGATAACTCATTGACGTGGATCGACTGCCGGCGACCTCGAAGATAATTTGAGAACCAATCCACAGCTCCAGCCGAGACCTTGAGGTGGGAGAGGATAGATAATAGGATATCGTGACTGACGGTATTGAAGGCATTTGAAAAGTCAATTAATACCAGAACAGTAATTTTGGTGTTTTCCATGGCCTCACGAATATCGCCAGTCACTTTAAGGAGGGCGGAAGTTGTGCTATGTCCAGGTCTGAAGCCTGATTGCAGAGGACTCAACAACTTGTTGTGTTGAATAAAATGAGAAAGTTGCTTGTGCGCACAGGCCTCTAGCACTTTAGACATAAAGGGTAGGATAGAAATAGGACGGAAGTGTTCAGGGAGAGTGGGATTTTGGATTTTGGGAAGAGGTATTATATAGGCCTTACGCCACAGGGAGGGAAAAGTACCAGAGACTAAGGAAAAATTAATGATGTGGGATATCGCCGACAGTAGATGTTCAAGGATCGTCGTGATCATACGACGACTAATATTGTCACATCCCACAGCATTAGATTTTATGGATAGGATGACCTTTTTGATGTCGTCTGGAGACTCTGGAGAAAAGCAAAAGGAATCAATGTTGGGTTGAGGTAACCCCGCTAAATAATTAACAGTGTGACTCACGACTTGGTGATCCAGCGAAGCAGTAGTGGTGAAATATCGGTTGATATCATCCAAGTCGTGAGTCCCATGAAAATCAAGACGCCGCTGTTTGCCAATGCCTAGTTTTCCGAGGAACTTCCAGGTACTAGCAGGCGATGAACAAGATATATTATTGAGGATATGTCGGCGTTGTATGTATTTAATGCCTTGTATGCCAAAATTCAAATATTTTCAAAGAAAATTTATTTGCATCTTACTGATGCATATAGGTAAGTATCCTATGCCATAAAATGCACTAAAAACCAATACTCTAACAACAAACCACAACTCATACTTTTATGCTTTTTTCAGTCGTACACATCGTTGTTTTGAAGTTCGGTATACATGATGAATATAGATGTAAATAGTTGTATGATATTCGTTTTTGAAATAAAACAATAACAGAGTGCACACGTCGCCATACCGCGACCAACAAAACATTGTGGTTTGCAAAAGCGTGACGCTGCATCACTACATTTCAGCAAAATATGATGTAAAATTTAAAAAAATGCGAATTATTTTGCATACTTCAATTAGTGCACTCTTTTTTATCTTCTTTGAGCGGCAAGTGAAACACATGTGCCTATCAAAAGGCGAGCATTTATATATTTATACAAAAGGCAAATTGCAAATGCCTTAAAAAGGTCAGCGTAGTGGTATAAGCGGCCGCCTCGCCGCTTAACACTGCGCCGAGTATTGTGGGTTCGATCCCCAGAAGAAAACACACTGTATGTTTCATAAACTGTTGTTTCCAGCCTGGGTGTTCACCGTTCATTGTGTCTGTTCTTTGTATGGTTGTAAAGTTTTCCGCGAGACATCATTTAGTCCCAGCGTGGGATATATTTTTAAAAAACTTACAATTCTGAAAATCTAGCAAGCAGTTATTTTTATTTTCTTACTACCTTTACTTCTTTTAGATTTTTTAGTTGAAAAATGGTCGCATAATATACAAAAATTTCAAAGTGCATAAGAGGCAAGCGGTATTATGCTTTTCATTGTTGCCAATAGAAAAAGTTCTCCACATTTCAATACAGGTGTACTCCACATGCAGTCATCTACCTGCCACGTAGCAGTATACGGTGCAGTTACCTACTTTTCAGTGGGACAGGGCTGCGCGGCAGGACGTAATTTCAGCCAGGGTGAAATGTGAAGCGCTCTTTCTATTTAACTTCAACACCCTAAAAAGACGTTTGTCTGTAGCTCACATAAATTTTACTTACATAGGACAGTCTCACAATATTCGCCACATCATTGCCCGTGTAAGAAAATACGAATACAGAACTTATTTAACGTTAAAAACATTACTTAACTTAAAATCAATCCTCTTTGTAACTAGATTTGTACACAACCGAATTGTACAACCTTAATTTATTTCCTCTTCATTTAACGACGGCAAAAATTCGCCATATCGTATTCCCATGATATTCGATACATTATAAAATTGAAAGATGTCAGCGAATGATGATTCTGGTCGACCATGACAGCGTATCCCTTGAGTGTAAATTTGAGCTTTTTATTTATACCACACTGTTCATTATTTATGAACTTTTGGCCACAAATATTGCCTATCCTCTACAATGGCTGAGTACCCTTAGGAATCCTGATTCCATAGACAAACATACAAAATGAGATCTTTTTGTAAGAGCTATTTCCATAAAAAAACATTCTGAAGAAACGAAATCTTAATACACGAGAAATGCTTTTTGAATAAGCCGTCCTTCGATGTGGGTTTCCATAAAAAATATTATTATCCCCAGTCGATATTATTATAGTTGTGTATTCATTGCTTCTTTTACTTACTGGTGAGAGTGAAAGCACAAGTGAGAAATTCTAAAGTTTGCTTATGGCTCGCTTTTGAGGCTCTAAGTTCGTCTCCCGAGTTGTAAAGTGTTACTCAATAATCTCATAATCTTTGATGCTACTAAACTACGCAGAGCTATCGTAAGTATAAGTAACAATTTCATTTCCATGCTAAAAAAGTACTGTATACATACACACCTCCAAGAAATCGTTGGTAGCACTCGCGCTAGTCTGGTAACATGTGGCGAATGCCCAACAAAATTCAACTAGGTTGTTATCAAAATCATTATTATGTTAGCATTAATCCTATTTTAGAATTCCGTGCAACCTTTACAGGTAAATTCAACACGTTCATATAGAGTAAAATTGGGAAATAACATTTTTGAAAATATATATTTTTGGGCTCCACACAATTTTGAAGACCTAAACTTCAGAGAGTAGCTTTAATACTCAGTAAACCGCTTACGAAATATATATTTTTTCTCGACTATATAAAGTAAAGCATAGTACATTACTAGAGGACCCGTGCTGCTCCACAACATATTTTAATATTATAAAAAAGCTCTTACATATAAGTATGATGAATACATTGTAGCCTTATCTAATAAGTAAAAAGATGATATTCTTACCAAAAATATAATATATCACAAAACTTCTTTTCTCACAACATTGGCTTTGCGTTGCACCTTAGGTATCGTGAAATTTCCACCTTGGCATTACTGAATGGTTTGCCGCGCAATAGGGATATGTTATATAATATGTATAACTGAACATTGACGAAAGAAAGTTCTTCAATATTACTATGCTGCCCTACCATTCTTTCCATTAGGACACTGTAATGTCCTTCGTGCAGGTGTCCCAGAAAATAGCAAGTTATGAATAATTTCGCCAGTACCATAGTCAGTAATCGTATTACTGTTTTCCAGGTGAACTCTGAATTGACACTCGGGATATAGCTCACTTCCACTCTGAAGTTCAGCATGCCCTGCGTACCGTCCATTGGCACCCATCACACGTTTGTAATCTGTTGCATTTGTAATGGTCTGGCCACATGCTTCGTCCCCAACAGTGAAGTTACTATATACATCCCACTTCTTGACAATGTTATCAGCAGTGGCCAAACGAATTTCATAATGTTTATTCTCACTTCCATATAAACAATAAGAAATTGCGCGGAATAAGCAATTACCGTCACTAGGAATGGAAATCACTTGAAAATTGTTGATGGTAGAATTAATCAAATCTGAACCCGTTTCCACCCGTATTTTTTTAGCAGTAGGAGGACCATCCGGTACCAAATCTCCAACAGGGCCGTCATTGACCAAGATTCTTTGTTCAAACTTTCTCTGAGCATTTTTCAATTTCCTTCCAAGAACCATCATTATAATCGAAAACACAACTACTCACAAAAAATACGTTATTAAATCAGAAACTTAAGTAACTAACTTACGCTAACTTCACTTTTTCTTTATCTGTCATTATCAAAATTAAAAATATAGATAAATAACTTTTTTTTATAAGTAAGAAAATTGGTTTTATTTTTTATTTTATTTATTTATTTATTAAACTTCCTGCAATACAATTTGCACAAGGCAGACTTAATGCCAAAGGCATTTTCTACCAGTCAACCAGGTGATGCAGAGATGATAGTGGCAGGTGTGTTTTGGAGACTAAAACAAGAAAACTAAATATATATACAATATACATGCATGTATATGAATAAATATACACGTTTACATATATTAAGTATATATAAATAAATATATAAAATATATACTTATATATATATATATATATATATATATATATATATATATATATATATATATATATATATATATATATATTCTTTCTACGTAAACATAAATATTCCGTAAATGAAAACTGCTAATAGGTTATAAGTGAGTACTGCTACTGACAAGCTTCCGACAATCCACGATACAGCTGGCGAACCTTGTACTTGAACGTTTCTCGAGTAGTGGCCATCCTAATTTCAGGAGGGAGAGCATTCCAAAGAAGGATAGATTGGATATGAAAGGAAGAATGAACTAGATTAGAAGTGTGGGATGGACAAAGAAGAAGAAGGTTATTAGACGATCGCAAGTTCTTAACATGGTTGGAGCAGAGGTATTGGAAACAAGGCGTTAGATAAGATGGGGCATTAGCGGAATGGAGAAGTGAGTATAAGGTCGTCAACGTACGCAAATTTCGTCGTTGACGAATTGGTAACCATTTTAATTCAGTACGGAATTTCGAGACGTGGTCGAACTTACGGAGATTAAAAACGAATCGAATGCAATAATTGAGAAGTCGGTCAAGTTTATTGAGCAGATCTGCATTCAGGTCGAGATAACACACATCACCATAGTCAATTATGGGAAAGATTAGAGTTTGCACAAGCATTGCTTTGGTTTTTGATGGGAGAAAGTTCTTCAGGCGATAAAGTGAACGAAGAGTCCCGAAAACTTTCTGGCTAACTGCTGAAATCTGAGCCCGCCAGTCAAGAGTTGCATCTATGTGTAAACCCAGATTTTTTACGGTTGTGGCAAATGGTATTACACATCCATTGAAAGTGACAGATGGCAGACTTGTGAAGTCTACTCTCGAAATCATGCGCGAACTTCCCACAACGATAGCCTGGCATTTGGATGGATTCACGGAGAGACCGAATCGATCAGACCACATCTTTATCGCTTGTAAATCCTGGTTAATTATTTTTGTTATCCAGCTAAATATTTCTGTGAGAAGCACGATTTATTTTGTTTTGTGTATGGGTGTGATTAATCCACCATAATTTAGAATTAATATAATAATGACGTTTATAGTTTTGGTCAAATTTGTACTTTTGGTAGGAATGGTAGCTTTGGTAGCAATCGTAAGTAACATTGCTACCAAAACTACAATATATGCCAAAATACCATTTCTACCAAAACTACTATTCCTACCGAAAATACTATTCCTGTCAAAACTACTATTTGTACCAAAACTACTAATCCTACTAACACTATTATGTCTACCATTTTTTTAAACTACCATTTCTACCAAAACCGCCGGTGCTGTCAAAAGTACCTACCTTTTCTCTCAAAACTACTATTCTTACAAAAGCTACAATTTCTACCATAACTACCACTTGTAATCATATAATTATATGACAATAGTACTATGAACCGCTGTAATATGTTCCACATAAAAAAAATAAGATGCCCGAAGAAAGTCCGTAATTTAAAACACAAAAATTTTCCTAACATAAAACTTAAGGTAAATTCCTCAACATCAGAGATCAGTTCACCCAACATTAAGGGTTAACTGGTAACATTCGGGGAATATTACCTGCCATCAGCGATAATTCACTGTAGTGATAATTTGACCAACATCGGGTATAATTTTACACACCACCACACTCACACCCGTATGATAGTAAGGCAAGGTCACCTTAAGGAGGCATAACGTTTTTTCCTGGCAGTTACCGCAAGTAACTTATTAGATGCCATAAAAATATTTTTGAATTAAGAACCGTCCATGTAGAGAGATAGCAATGGAATCTTAAGAAATTTATAGGAAAATATTGAAAAATAAGTTCAATGTCCACCTATCTTCCTTCAAACTTACCCAATTTAAATGAGCATACCATCAAATGAAAGAGATCTTTTCAGCGCGTGTTTTAGGCCTATAATGAAACGCCTACCTCAATGAGAACCAGATATATAGAAGCAGAAACTCATTGACTACTGCTACGGAAACATATAAAATGTATGGGAGAAAACTGTTTTTGCATATAACTTGATGAATGTGCAAGTTAGGTAATTTCTAATGCTTGATGACAAATCTACGCAGCGAGAGCTTTCATTTAAAAAAAATATCATGCGAATCGGTTGCGTAGAACGGGCTGGCCGACTCGTATTATAAAACACAAATTCTTTTAATATATAGACTAGAGGACCCGTGCTGCTCCACAGCATATTTTAATATTATAAAAAAACTCTTACATATAGGTATGATGAGTACATTGTAGCATTATCTAACAAGTAAAAAGATGATTTTTAACATTGGTGGGTAGTTAGAGTACACACATATTATTTTAGTCCCAGTTTTGAATTTAAAAAAATAAATAACTAATACAGTTTAATTAAATTTAATGAATAAAATTAACAGTTAATACCAAGTACCTGCCAGTAAAGTGTTATCTCCAATAAAACACAACAGAAGTATATTATATCACAAACACTAGCACAATGGACACGCCCTCATCTATGCTCAATATCCAGCAATACTTTGAGGAAAGGATGGCAAAATTTGAAGCAGATCTGCAAAAGAAATCTTCCTCAAGTACGGGTGGCCTACAGGAGGAGTTTAAGGCTTTTAAAGACTTCATACTAACAGCTGTGAAGTCTTTCTCCCAACAGTTGCAAGCTCTTGCTCAGCAGGTGGACAATACCGAGATGCGCAGTCGTCGGAGGATTCTTCTTCTACATGGAGTCGAAGAGCAGAGGAATGAGGAGACAGCTCAGGTGGTTGCAAACATCATCAAGCAGCGCCTTCAGGTTGATTCCTTTACTGTAGCGGATATCACGCGATGCCACAGGATGGGCCGACAGCAATCCAGTAAGAAACCCAGGCCCATACTCTTCAAACTGCATATTGTTTCGTTGCGAGACACCATCTGGTTTGCAAAGACCAAACTTAAGGGAGCCGGCATAACAGTGTCAGAGTTTCTGACTCGTTCACGTCACACAATGTTCATGGCAGCGCGTGAGAGGTTTGGCGTGGCAAAGTGTTGGACCAGGGAGGGCTCCGTCTACGTTCTTGGCGCTGATGGACAACGACACCGGATTCTTGGCATGGGAGATCTCGACAACATCAAATGTTTAGACTCCGAGAAACCTGCCACGAAGATGCAAGCAGCGAAGTCGAGACGGACTGCAGCAGCACCAAAGAAATAGGTTTAGAATTATTTATTTACATATTTGCAGGCTTAGGTGAATTTCCTTACTTTTCTTTTCTACTACTAGTAGAAAAGAAAAGTAAGTCACCTAAGCCTGCAAATATGTAAATAAATAATTCTAAACCTATTTCTTTGGTGCTGCTGCAGTCCGTCTCGACTTCGCTGCTTGCATCTTCGTTCTTCATTCCTATTATCATTTTAAAACTGTTTCTAACTTTCAGACATTTTTTTTTTCACTATGACATCTGTCACTGACGTCACTGTCAAACCTACCTCTCAAATATTTCGAACAATCTGAATACGTGGCTTTTAATCTTTCTTCTTATTTCCGAACTTTATTATTTTGTTTCATAAATTATGTTAAATTACATTTACTTTATTCCTTTTTGTGTAAAATGTTAATTCACCTGGTCTGCACGTTTGTTTTACTTTGTATGTTTATTTATTTCCTAGTTTTATTTATGCTGTCGTAAATTTAGTGTTTTGTGTCACTTTTCTTAACACTTTTATTTCTTCTTCCCAAGACACGCAACTGGCGGGTGGGCTTGAAGATCGTGGTTTATTATTTATTCTTTGTTTTATTCTATTTTTTTGTGTTTTTATTATATATATTATATATTATTTTAATATTACGTATTTATGTGTAGTTGCACTAGCGATGATGAAAGTTTTGTTAGCGCTTCTAGCCTGAATGATAGTTTCACTAGCTTGCCCTCTCTCACAGAAACTCTGCAGGCTCAGTTTTCTGACGTGCCAAAGAACTTCAATGTAGTCCATATAAATGCTCAAAGTATTCCAGCTCATTTCTCCGATATGGTGACAACTTTTGACTGTAAGAACATACACGCTATTCTTATTTCGGAGTCGTGGCTTAAACCATGCCTTCCATCTATCTCCTACTCTCTACCTGGTTTCCACCTAATCAGGAATGATCGGGCGGATCGTGCTGGTGGCGGTGTTGCTATATATCTTCGTGAACAAATACCTTTTCGTGTAATAAGCATCTCAGCACAGCCACCGCCATCAGACGCCGGCGAGCATCTCTTTTTAGAAGTGGAACTAAACCATTCTAAAGTCCTTCTAGGTGTCTATTACTCTCCTTCTTCACGCATAAATTTCTTTTCATGTTTCGACCAACTTCTTGAATCCTTAATCCCTTCTTACAGTCACACAATCATAATGGGAGATTTTAATACCTGTATGTTAAAACAGGACACACGCTCGTCTTCTCTTAAACGCGTTCTAGAATCTAATAATTTAACTCTTCTTCCTCTTAGTGCTACGCATCACTTTCCAAATTCTGTTCCTTCTCTTCTCGACCTCATCTTTGTTTCTTCCCCTAGTCTAGTTTGCAGGCACGGCCAATGCTCTGCTGATGCTTTCTCCTATCATGACTTGCTCTATATTTCTTTTAGAATACGTACCCCTAAAGCAAAAGCGAGAGTTATTATGCAGCGCAATTTCAGTGACATGGATCGTTCGCTACTCTGCGAAGACGCCCGCAAAATTGATTGGTCTCCTTTGCTTAACTCAGACTGTGTGGACGATAAACTGCAGATATTTACAGATAACATAAATACAGCTCTATGATAAACATGCTCCAATACGGCCTATAAAGTTGAAACACTTACCAGCGCCTTGGCTGACACAAGATATTAAAAACTTATTGTCCAAAACAGCTGCGGCCAAAGCGAGATACAAGCGACGACCAACTTCCATAAACTTGGAGAAATATGTTAATGTAAGAAATCTTTTCAACAAGGTGTGTAGGAAAGCACAACGCCAACATATCCATATCTCTGTTCAAAACGGAGATCCGGCTAAAGTCTGGAAATTTCTTAAAAAACTGGGAGTTGGCAAGTCACGTGATGAAATCGTCCTCAAAGACATAGATATAAATTCTTTAAACGTACATTTCACAGCTTCGTCCAATTTTGACGGGACCACTAAAACAAACACTTTACTAGATCTTTCAAAAATCTCAGCTCCCAAATATTCTACTTTTGTTTTCGAACAATTTACTTGTTGTGATGTTCAAAAGAGCATAACATCAATCTCATCCAATGCTGTTGGTAGTGACTGTATCAGTCGAAACATGATTCTCCCTATCCTTGATGAAATCCTTTCTATCCTGTGCCATATTTTAAATCATTCTATAACTACCGGTATCTTTCCCTCAGCGTGGAAAGATGCGCAAATAATTCCTCTCCCAAAAAATCCGAGGCCATCTTCCTTCTCTGATTACCGCCCTATAGCTATATTGCCATTCCTATCCAAAGTTCTTGAGCGTTTGATACATAAACAACTTTCCACATTCCTCACTAAGAACGCTCTCCTAAAACCCTTCCAATCAGGTTTTCGTCCTGGACATAGTACTGCCACAGCACTGGTACATATTACCGATGAGATTAGACTGGGTATGGATAGTGGAAAGCTCACGCTACTTTCTCTACTTGATTTTAGCAATGCTTTCAACACAGTGGATTTCCACATCCTGCTTGGCATACTCCGCTCTATTAACATATCTCCAACAGTGATTGACTGGTTTCATAGTTACCTGTTTGGGCGGCGACAGCGTATAAGCGTTGAGGAATCGTACTCTTCTTGGTGTAATACGACTGCCGGTGTTCCGCAGGATGGCGTTTTATCTCCGTTACTCTTCGCAATTTTTATAAATTCTATTTCTCAACAGTTAATTTCGTCCTACCACCTTTACGCAGATGACTTACAAATTTACTCGCAGGCACCACTAGAATCGGTAGCAGATGTATTTTCTGCTATAAACTCGGACTTAGCACAAATCTGTGAGTGGAGTAAAAAGTATGGGCTCAAGATTAATCCATCTAAAACGCAAATGATTCTTATCGATAGTCCCAGAATGATCTCTAAGTTAAATTGGTCAATGCTACCTGAGATTAAATTCGACGGAAATGTATTAGCTCTTACTGATCATGTGAAAAACTTGGGGTTATGCATGGATAAAACTTTAACCTGGGGGTATCAAATGCAGGAGACTAGTCGAAAACTATTCGCGTCAGCAGGCTCGTTGCGTTAACTACGGAACTCGTGCCTACGGATTTTTCTCCCAACGGCTACTAAAATTGCGCTGGCACAGTCATTACTTCTCCCAGTACTCGATTATGCTGATGTCAGCTATCTTGACCTTACTGAGGAGCAACTTGATAAACTTGAGCGTCTCCAAAACTTTTGTATTAGATTCATATTTGGATTACGTAAATATGATCACGTATCAGAATTTCGTAGCAAACTCAAGTGGCTCCCAATTCGTCTTCGCAGGAATACTCATATTCTTACATTACTGTATAATATCCTATTCAACCCGGACACCCCTTCGTATCTCAAAGAACGTTTTAAGTTCCTTCATGACACACATGCAAAGTTTCTGAGGTCGTCTAAGGATCTGAGGCTGCAGATGCCAACACATTCCACAAATTTCTATGACAAGTCCTTTACTGTGCAAGCAGTACGCTTGTGGAATGCGTTGCCGATAGAAATTAGGCAAGCAAACTCGCTTGGCATATTCAGAAACGCCTTAAAACGGCATTACTTGGCTATGTGACTGAATTTTCATATTCTATTTAGTTCGATGTAACTACGTATTTTGTATGGCTATATGTATATTACATGTATTATGTATTTATTGATTTATGTATTTATGTTTTTATGTATTTATGTATTGATGTTTTTATGTACTTGTGTATCTATACATCCATCCTTACTTAATTTTATGACTACACCACTATTTTTCTTTCTCTGATCTTTTGCAGTCCATCCCAAGGTTGCCTGGAAGAAATTGCTTTCAGCGATAAGGCCGCCTATTGTAGATACCTATATTGAATTGTATCATGTTTTGTAGCATTTGTATCGTATCTGGTGTACAATAAAGAAATTTCTATCTATCTATCTATCTATTCTTACCAAAAATATATATCTATATCACAAAACTTCTTTTCTCACAACATTGGCTTTGCGTTGCACCTTAGGTATCGTGAAATTTCCACCTTGGCATTACTGAATGGTTTGCCGCGCAATAGGGATTTAAATAATATGTATAACTGAACATTGACGAAAGAAAGTTCTTCAATATGACTGTGCTGCCCTACCATTCTTTCCATTAGGACACTGTAATGTCCTTCGTCCAGCTGCCCAGACAATAGCAAGTTATGAACAATTTCGCCCGTACCATAGTCAGTAATTATATTACAGTTTTCCAGGTGAACTCCGAATTGACACTCGGGATATAGCTCACTTACACTGAAGTTCAGCATGCCCTGCGTACTGTCCATTGGCACCCATCACACGTTTGTAATCTGTTGCATTTGTAATGGTCTGGCCATATGCTTCGTCCCCAACAATGAAGTTAATATATATACATCCCACTTATTGACAATGTTATCAACAGTGGCCAAACGAATTTCATAATGTTTATTCTCACTTCCATATAAACAATAAGAAATTGCGCGGAATAAGCAATTATCGTCACCAATAATGGAAATCACTTGAAGAAAAAGTTGTTGATGGTAGAATTAATCAAATCTAATCCCGTTACCACCCGTATTTTTTTTACAAGTGGGAGGACTTTCCGGTACCAAATCTCCAACAGGGCCGTCATTAACCAAGATTCTTTGTTCAAACTTTCTCTGAGCATTTTTCAATTTCCTTCCAAGAACCATCATTATAATTGAAAACACAACTACTCACAAAAAATACGCTATTAAATCAGAAACTTAAGTAACTAACTTACGCGAACTTCACTTTTTTCTTTGTCAAAATAAAAAATATAGAAAAACTACTTTTATAAGTAAGAAAAAAGGTTTTATTTCTGTTATATGTCTGTGAGAAGCACGATTTATTTTGTTTTGTGTATGGGTGTGATTAATCCGTCATAATATAGAAATGTAATAATGACGTTTATAATTTTGGTCGAAATTGTAGTTTTGGTAGGAATGGTAGCTTTGGTAGCGATCGTAAGTAACATTGCTACCAAAACTACAATATATGCCAAAAATAGCATTTCTACCAAAACTACTATTCCTACCGAAACTACTATTCCTATCAAAACTTCTATTCGACTAACACTATCATAACTACCATATTTTTAAAACTACCATTTCTACCAAAACCGCCGGTGCTGTCAAAAGTACCTACTTTTGCTCTCAAAACTACTATTCTTACCAAAACTACAATTACTACCATAACTACCACTTGTAATAATATAATTATACGACAATAGTACTATGAACCGCTGTAATATGTTCCATTTAAAAATAAGACTGCCTCGTTGGTCTCGCGGCATAAATGTGCGCGTGGGATTGGGAGGTCTCGGGTTCGATTCCCGGATCGGGCAAAATGTTATTGGGTTTTTCCGTTAGGAAATACTCAGTAGCAGCACGGAGTCTGGTAATGTGCCCGGTACGGCAATAGGCTCGCCCCCTATTACGTGGGACTAAAAAATTCATGGCGAAATGTGGGTGTAACATTACACCTCTGCCTACCCCTTCGGGGATACAGGCGTGAGTCTATAGATAAAAAAAAAAAAAAAATTAAGATGCCCGAAGAAAGTCCGTAATTTAAAAACACGAAAAATCAGTTCACCCAACATTAAGGGTTAACTGGTAACATTCGGGGAATATTACCTGCTATAAGCGATAATTCACTATAGTGATAATTTGACCAACATCGGATATAATTTTACACACCACCACACTCACACCCGTATGATATATACATCATATACACACATCAACAAAGTCTAGGGATATCTTAATCCTAAATTATTTACGAGTTTATAGTTTAGAACCTTGTTAGTTTCCACAAAAAGTTTATATACAGATTAAAACCTCTTTTATTCTATTTTCAAAATTTGAACATGGAAAGAAAAAAAACAAAATAATAAACAAAATATGGCGGCAAATTTGCTAGTAATTCGTTACATTAAAGAAAGTTAAAACTGTTTTATTATAATTATTAATGAAAAGGGTTTTTAATTGTTTTTCTTTTTTAATTTAACGTGACGTACGAACTTTAAAAGTCATGTCACGTCGTCATTTGAGTCGAGATGAAATGTTACGAGCCGTGGGCATGTTAGAAAATGGTGCAATTCAACGCGTCGTTGCTGAGGCCCTACATACCAGTCAAAATGTGATATCAAGGTTGTGGTCACGTTATCGCAGTACTGGAGATGTGGCCGAACAGCACACAGGTAGATATCGTGTTACTACGCAGAGACAGGATCGATTTCTCCAAATGACCGCCAGAAGACAACCCAATATCACAGCGCTGCAACTAGTGCAAAGGCTCCAGGAGGACCACCAGCTGCTGGTAAGCGACCAAACCGTGCGAAGAAGGTTACATGAAGTAGATCTTCATGCTCGAAGACCATTGCGTGTTCCAGCATTGCGACGTGGCAATCGCGGTCGGCGGCTTTCGTGGGCTCGGGAGCATTTACCATGGAGTGACGAACAATGGTCTTTGGTGCTGTTCACCGATGAGTCCCGGTTTGGGTTTCACCCGGATTCACGAAGAACACGCGTTTGGAGAGCTCCAGGGAGAGTTAGCCGTCTACGGCACCCTCAGGAGGTCCACCCATACCAAGGCGGGACAATCATGGTGTGGGCAGGAATTCGTCTTGGCGGACGAACCCAACTCGTTTGGATCCAAGGCAGCATGACTGCACAAAAATACCACGAGAAGGTAGTAGAGCCCGTTATTGTCCCACACAGAACTCAAATAGGCCATGAATTTCTACTCATGCACGATAATGCTCCTTGCCATACGGCGCGGCTGGTATCGACCGCTCTCCGAGAGTACGATATTCAAGTTTTGGATTGGCCTGCACAGTCGCCCGACTTAAATCCTATCGAGCATGCCTGGGACATGTTACAACGAAAAGCTTTGAGAGATTTTCCACCAAATTTGACGACTGAACAACAACTTTACGAACACTTGCAAAGGACATGGGACCTCATACCGCAGCAAGACATTGACAATTTAATTTTAAGTATTAACAATCGATGTCGATGTGTAATCAATGTAAGAGGTGGCAACACTGATTATTAATGATTAGATTTTACAAGATTTTTTCCATTTTTATTAAAATTAATAGTTTTTTAAGAAGAAATGTTTGTTGTTATCATACTAATTTTCCATGATGATTAAAAAAATTAATTTTTTTATTTAAAACAAAAAGAAACACGAAATGTTTTTTATTTTTATTAAAGACCTTAAAATAATCTATGATTCTTCTATTTACTGCATCAGAAAATTCTTCATAGATTTTTAGATATTTGATGAAATATAAAATATCCCTAGACTTTGTTGATGTGTGTATATGATATATACTCACACGCGGTATATATTCCAACCAATACGGTCAAAGAAGTATATGTTGATTATTTTGAGACATTAGAAAATCTGATTGGCAAATTCGGCTTTAATCATTTTCATATTTTCGGAGATTTTAATCTCCCGCATATTGGGTGGCTCCCAGCTACAAACAATAACATGACTGCACTTATTAGTACTGGCTCATCATTTGTTTGTAGACATATGAGTAATTTCTTATCTTTGCTTAGCGCTTATCAATACAATAGTTTAAAAAATTATAAGGGGCGTATTCTGGATCTACTAATATCAAATTGCGAGTGCGCGACTTATGCACCTTCATGTAATTTATTACCTCCCGATATAAATCATCCACCCTTTTGCGCCGATATAAGATATAAAACGACGTTACAGACAATCAATCCTGTAAAAATTGTAAAGTATAACTATTATAAAGCTAATTACGAACTCATAAACAAAAAATTGGCCGATATAGATTGGACTAATCGTTTGCAGGGGTTGTCATCGGAGGATTGTCTGAATACTTTTTACGATGTTATTTTCAATGTTATAAGAACTTATACACCCTTTTCTAACTCGCGTTCATCGAAATTCCCTGTGTGGTTCTCTAAATCACTGATTCGAATTTTCAAAAATAAGAACAGAGTCTGGGTGAAATGGAAAACATATAATAATATTTCGGATTATGAACAGTTTTCGCATCTACGGCATAGATTTCAGGTCTTATGCAAGTCAAATTACGCTGATTACCTGAATTCTGTTGAGGACAATGTTCAAAAGAACGTAAAATACCTATGGAGCTATGTCAATAACCGTAGGGGTAATGTCGGCATTCCTTCCACTATGTTTTTTAAAAATCGGACATCCAGTGATCCGGATGAGATTTGCAATATGTTCATGGACTACTTTCAATCGGTTTATGTTCCCTCAAACCTAAATTTGAACGAATGGTTACCCCCTGAAGAGAGTAGTGACAACTGCACTCATATTACTAGCATTACGTTTAGCGAGCATCAGGTCTTGAAGTCATTACAAGCTTTAGATTCCACTAAAGGTCCTGGACCGGATCAACTACCCCCTTATTTCCTTAAAAGGACTGCTAAGAGTATATACAGACCCCTGCAAATTATATTTAATATGTTTATATCAGACGGCACCTTCCCTGAACAATTTAAAAGGGCTAATATAACTCCTGTATATAAATCAGGGTCCAAACAAGAAGTCGAAAATTATCGCCCCATATCTATTCTGTCTGCTTTGTCGAAGCTTTTTGAAAAGCTCGTTTATCAGGAAATACATAAGATAATTTACAGAATTATAATAGAACAACAACATGGATTTGTTAAAAGTAAATCTACAACTACTAATCTATTATTATTTACCGACTTTCTCTTTAATAATATGGATCAACAAGTACAAGTTGACGCAGTATACACAGACTTTCAAAAAGCGTTCGATAAGGTAGACCACAATTTGCTTCTTACCAAAATTGCCTTTAACGGCATACGAAGAGATTTGCATCGCTGGTTTGCATCATATGTTAGTAATAGATCACAAAGGGTTGTTATCAAGGGATCCCACTCGGCGACTTCTATCGTAACATCTGGCGTAACCCAGGGCACAATTTTAGGGCCTCTTTTATTCATTTTGTTCATAAATGATATTGGAAATTGTTTCAAACACTCAAAATTTTTGCTCTATGCTGACGATCTAAAAATCTTTAAAGCTATAAGAAAACCAGCAGATTGTTTTCAGTTACAAGAAGACTTAAATCGACTCTCTGAATACTGTATTCAAAACAAACTTTGCCTTAGTATTTCTAAATGTTTAACTATATCATTTACAAAGAACAAAAACGTTTTAAATCATAATTATAATCTAAACAATGTACCTCTATTGAAAGCTCTATCCGTGCGAGACCTAGGGGTACTGCTAGATAACAAACTTCACCTTGATCAACATATTGACAACATCATCAAAAAGGCTTATCGTATGTACGGGTTCGTTATGAGATCAGCTACTGAATTTAAACACGCAAGCACTTATTGTCATCTCTATAAAGCACTAGTTAGATCTCAACTCGAATATGCGGTGGTGGTGTGGAACCCTTTTTATAATAAATACGTTGAGATGCTAGAAAGAGTGCAATGCAAATTTCTTAGATCGATGCACTATAGGTGCTGCCACAATTTCCCAACCAATTTCCCAACCTATAAAAATCTTCTTGATAATTACAATCTAATGAGCCTGAAGTCTAGACGTTTATATCTAGAAATTATGTTTCTTTTCGACTTATGCTGTAACAGGTATAACTGTTCTGAGATTACTAATAAAATATGCTACTGTGTCCCAAGAACTGTTATTAGACGAGAGATGTGCGCACGTCCTCTTTTTGCTGTGTCCCATTGCCGCACCAATGCTGGTCTGCGGGCGCCTCTACGTCGCTTGTGCAAAAACTATAACGACTTTTGTTCAGAAACTACAGAATTAGATTTATTCTCAGTGTCAGCAAATAGATTTCGTTCTGCTTTGTTAAATAAACTTAAGGATTCCGATGTATAGTTATTTGAACATTCTTGTAGTCTTACTCGCATAGATTGTTCATTAGTATAGTATGGTATAGTATAGTATAGTATAGTATAGTATAGTATAGTATAGTATAGTATAGTATAGTATAGTATAGTATAGTATAGTATAGTATAGTATAGTATAGTATAGTATAGTATAGTATAGTATAGTATAGTATAGTATAGTATAGTATAGTATAGTATAGTATAGTATAGTATAGTATAGTATAGTATAGTATAGTATAGTATAGTATAGTATAGTATAGTATAGTATAGTATAGTATAGTATAGTATAGTATAGTATAATATAATATAGTCATATGAATTGTATATGCTGTGGCTAACGGTGTGGGTTTCACATTTATAATAATACCTTTGTTTACGTTATGTGCGCAGATATAATGTGTTACTGTTTGTTTGTCCCAAATAAATAAATAAATGATAGTAAGGCAAGGTCACCTTAAGGAGGCATTACGTTTTTTCCTGGCAGTTACCGCAAGGAACTTATTAGATGCCATACAAATATTTTTGAATTTAGAACCGTCCATGTAGAGAGAGATAGCAATGGAATCTTAAGAAATTTATAGGAAAATATTGAAAAATAAGTTCAATGTCCACACCTATCTTCCTTCAAACTTACCCAATTTAAATGAGCATACCATCAAATGAAAGAGCTCTTTTCAGCGCGTTTTTTAGGTCTATAACGGTTTCGTTATATGCCTAAAAAACGCGCTGAAAAGAGCTCTTTCATTGAGAACCAGATATATAGAAGCAAGTTCTCATTGAGAACCAGATATATAGAAGCAGAAAGTCATTGACTACGGCTACCAAAACGTAAAAAATGTATAGGAGAAAACTGTTTTTGCATATAACTTGATGAATGTGCAAGTTAGGTAATTTCTAATGCTTGATGACAAATCTACGCAGCGAGAGCTTTCATTCAAAAAAAAAATCAAGCGAATCGGTTGCGTAGAACGGGCTGGCCGACTCGTATTATAAAACACAAATTCTTTTAATATATAGACTAGAGGACCCGTGCTGCTCCACAGCATATTTTAATATTATAAAAAAACTCTTACATATAGGTATGATGAGTACATTGTAGCATTATCTAACAAGTAAAAAGATGATATTCTTACCAACAATATATATCTATATCACAAAACTTCTTTTCTCACAACATTGGCTTTGCATTGCACCTTAGGTATCGTGAAATTTCCACCTTGGCATTACTGAATGGTTTGCCGCGCAATAGGGATTTAAATAATATGTATAACTGAACATTGACGAAAGAAAGTTCTTCAATATGACTGTGCTGCCCTACCATTCTTTCCATTAGGACACTGTAATGTCCTTCGTCCAGCTGCCCAGACAATAGCAAGTTATGAACAATTTCGCCCGTACCATAGTCAGTAATCGTATTACTGTTTTCCAGGTGAACTCCGAATTGACACTCGGGATATAGCTCACTTACACTGAAGTTCAGCATGCCCTGCGTACTGTCCATTGGCACCCATCACACGTTTGTAATCTGTTGCATTTGTAATGGTCTGGCCATATGCTTCGTCCCCAACAATGAAGTTACTATATATACATCCCACTTATTGACAATGTTATCAACAGTGGCCAAACGAATTTCATAATGTTTTTTCTCACTTCCATATAAACAATAAGAAATTGCGCGGAATAAGAAATTACCGTCACCAATAATGGAAATCACTTGAAGAAAAAGTTGTTGATGGTAGAATTAATCAAATCTGAACCCGTTACCACCCGTATTTTTTTAGCAGTAGGAGGACCATCCGGTACCAAATCTCCAACAGGGCCGTCATTAACCAAGATTCTTTGTTCAAACTTTCTCTGAGCATTTTTCAATTTCCTTCCAAGAACCATCATTATAATTGAAAACACAACTACTCACAAAAAATACGCTATTAAATCAGAAACTTAAGTAACTAACTACGCGAACTTCACTTTTTTCTTTGTCAAAATAAAAAATATAGAAAAACTACTTTTATAAGTAAGAAAAAAGGTTTTATTTCTGTTATATGTCTGTGAGAAGCACGATTTATTTTGTTTTGTGTATGGGTGTGATTAATCCATCATAATATAGAAATGTAATAATGACGTTTATAATTTTGGTCGAAATTGTAGTTTTGGTAGGAATGGTAGCTTTGGTAGCAATCGTAAGTAACATTGCTACCAAAACTACAATATATGCCAAAAATACAATTTCTACCAAAACTACTACTCCTACCGAAACTACTATTCCTATCAAAACTACTATTCGACTAACACTATCATAACTACCATTTTTTTAAAACTACCATTTCTACCAAAACCGCTGGTGCTCTCAAAACTACTATTCTTACCAAAACTACAATTACTACCATAACTACCACTTGTAATAATATAATTATACGACAATAGTACTATGAACCGCTGTAATATGTTCCATTTAAAAATAAGACTGCCTCGTTGGTCTCGCGGCATAAATGTGCGCGTGGGATTGGGAGGTCTCGGGTTCGATTCCCGGGTCGGGCAAAATGTTATTGGGTTTTTCCGTTAGGAAATACTCAGTAGCAGCACGGAGTCTGGTAATGTGCCCGGTACGGCAATAGGCTCGCCCCCTATTACGTGGGACTAAAAAAATCATGGCGAAATGTGGGTGTAACATTACACCTCTGCCTACCCCTTCGGGGATACAGGCGTGAGTCTATAGATAAATAAAAGTAAAATTAAATTAAGATGCCCGAAGAAAGTCCGTAATTTAAAAACACGAAAAATCAGTTCACCCATCATTAAGGGTTAACTGGTAACATTCGGGGAATATTACCTGCTATAAGCGATAATTCACTATAGTGATAATTTGACCAACATCGGATATAATTTTACACACCACCACACTCACACCCGTATGATAGTAAGGCAAGGTCACCTTAAGGAGGCATTAGGTTTTTTCCTGGCAGTTACCGCAAGGAACTTATTAGATGCCATAAAAATATTTTTGAATTTAGAACCGTCCATGTAGAGAGAGATAGCAATGGAATCTTAAGAAATTTATAGGAAAATATTGAAAAATAAGTTCAATGTCCACACCTATCTTCCTTCAAACTTACCCAATTTAAATGAGCATACCATCAAATGAAAGAGCTCTTTTCAGCGCGTTTTTTTAGGCCTATAACGAAACGCCAGATATATAGAAGCAGAAAGTCATTGACTACGGCTACCAAAACGTAAAAAATGTATGGGAGAAAACTGTTTTTGCATATAACTTGATGAATGTGCAAGTTAGGTAATTTCTAATGCTTGATGACAAATCTACGCAGCGAGAGCTTTCATTTAAAAAAAAAATCATGCGAATCGGTTGCGTAGAACGGGCTGGCCGACTCGTATTATAAAACACAAATTCTTTTAATATATAGATGGTACATCTTGGTCGTGTACCAAATGAAAACACAGTAAAATTTACGACCCATTTCAATTTAAATAATTTGGATGCAATTACCTGAATGAAGTAATCAAATTTTAGACTTTAATTTAAATGATTCTGAACATTTTTTAAATACCGACTATAGCTACTCGTATTACTAAATTGCTTCTCGATATCTGCACGACACTTCGTGTGATAGACAAGCTGTTTTTTTTTCAAGACTTTCAACTTCTGAAAAATAACTCTTGTTCTTTGTGGCCGTGAATAAGTGTTTCTAAATAATTTAGACACTAGATATTATTACCGTGACATTATCGACAACTTTAATACGCATCTACACCTTAATATTGTTATTGAGAATTGCTACAAGTGTATGAATACCCTCAAAATTAATTATAAGTTCTTTATTTAAGTAAAAGAACAGGTGTGTGATTAGGATTACGCCTTCTAGGTGAAATAATTACACCTTGAATACTCGTTTACGTATAAGTTAAATTATATTGCGAGCTGATGGAAAGGGTAATATTTACGATATTTTTATTTCTGTTAGTGGTAATCGAGTTAGGCAGTAAGGCTGCCTGTCTACCGAACCGAATGTGTGAAGCAATAGAAATACGTAGAAACACCGGTGGGGCGTTTTCATGCACTTCTTTCACGGCGAAAGGCAAGTAGTCGAACTTAAAAAGGCTTGCCACTGCTTGTGGAGGTTAGCACTGCTGTAGACATACATAAGCCACCTAGATACCGCCTACACTATGCCCTATACAGCGCAAATGCAGGACATTTAGTAAGTATAAAAAGGATGTATAGTGTGTGTTTGCATAATAATTATGGAGAAAAAGATGTTTTATATCAATCATCTCTGTAGGGCAGTGAGCAGAAGAGCTGAAGAGAGAACTCAGTGAGTAGTAAAAGGCTTTGTCATGCAGTGGACACAGGTTGATAATTATCACATGAATAGAGGGATTTACACAGTCATGCTGGATCCCGTTGCATGTTGATGTAACTAATTAATTAAAATGCGGTAGAAAACTGCATGCACCCCCAAACAGTATAAACTTTGTCAAATACTATACGTCCCAACTAAAGAGCAAAACAAAGTTTATTTGTTAACGACTTCTAAGTAGCGACGTTGATACACCAATTTGTATAGAACCTTTCTAAAATTACCCAAATTAAGGGTTTCTTTTTTATTTTAATTACAATGCCGCTTGCCTATTTTTTTAATAAGATATACTCGCCTAAGTAATAGGCAATTTACTATTTCATAAATATTTGTCGCTCGAGTCACTTCTATCATTACAAACCTCATGCGCCTTCTCCACATTTATTACTCTTTTCATACATGCTCGCCGGTAATACTATTACTATTTTGTAACAATAATACTCCAAGGCAGTATAATTTTCCAACAGGAACACCTAATAACGTTTTATTAAGTACTATATAAAACCATATACAAATCGTCTACCTACTTCCTACGAAACTTTAATGAACCATCACATTGAATGAAGCTCACATTTGCTTAAACATTGCACCTGACGCGTGCATCGGCCTCGTCACAAATTTAATTCTAATCTTAATATATAAAATCCTTGCGTTACTGACTGACTGACAGACACGCTACAGCCGAAACTATTGGGCGCAGGAAGCTGCAATTTGGCATGTATGTTCCTTGGGGACCGTAGGGGTGCACTAAGAAGGGATTGCCCGAAATTCCCACGGGATCAGCAAAAACGGGTAAATAAAAAAAAATGCAGGCGTAGCTGCTGGCGTCGACTAGTTTAATATATCATGGTAAATAGCGTGCATTGTTGCAGCCAGACATCACATGATCACATTAGTTCAAAGTAAATACTAGCTTTTGCACAAATTTTCATAGTGCTAGCTTCAAAATCAGCACAATTTTCGCACACTTTTGACCTTTTGTATAATATGCGCAGCGCAAGAGTCGGATGGACGTGACATATGCTGACTGTTTAGAACTGATGCTATTCAAGTGTCCTGACTCTTTGAATCCTGGGCTCTTTAAAGGCATCGTGAAAAGGAATTTCTAGGAAAAGGAAGACTCTCTAAGTAAAAGCGAACTATCAATCAGAAAAAAATAATACAAATGGATTTCAATTCAACAAGTGATATGCATGTACACAAAAATACAACCGTGTTATTATATACATTTTAATTACTTTCTTCCTTTTTACTTAAGAACTTAATCTCAGATCATCGTTAATATCGTCATCCACATTTCGAAAGTTGGTATCGCACCAAAAATGTCTTGATAGGAAAGCAAATTCATTACTCCGTTGATTATAAAAGGACCAAAATAGCTCGACCACTTACCAACACGACCACTTATCTACTCGATTTGGCTACTATACCACAGTAAATGACTACGTCCTCTAATCATTCATCTAACAACATAATAGGGCATATGCATACATGTTCATTATTCATATCCATTTGAATATAAAAGCGTAGTAACAATTATATTATGAAAGGGATTAAAAATGTAACCTCTAGCGCGTTTCAGAAACGTTTGGAAACTCATGTGACGCTTATTTAAGCGTCACATGAGTATAAGGTACCTTATATTGAACATAAATTTTAGAATAACAGATTATATAATAATTCCTAAAAATCAAATGCCTAATAAATGTTTTAACTGGGGCGCAAAGTAGACCTACGCCTAACATTATAGTTAATTTTACTCTCATCATAAAATATGACAAACATCCCTTAGATCACATAAGATAGAATGGCCAGCTGTCACTAATAGACCGCCATTGAACCTACACTAGGTTGTAATGTCGCTGTAACGTCGTGATGACACCGTCCGCCCGGCCGCCTGCATCTTCGCCCCCCACACCACCTCGAGCTGCTATAAATACTCAAGCGCTGGCTGCGCCCGCTCCCTTTTGGCTGCCTTCAGACGAGCTAAGTGACCACCTTTCCTGACGACCACCGGGCAGGCGGACCCTCAACAAATCCCTTACCATCGCCGAATCACGCGACCCTGTTTATATCTTTTCGAATAAAATTTTTTTAGTATTTTTTTCGTTAGTGAAACGCTTGCTAAATGTTTAGCAAGCGTTTCACTAACGAAATGTTTAGATTTACTTGAAGAATTAAATCAATTTTTATTATAACATCCAACTCACATTTTTCATTCTAAACACACCCCAAGGTAGTCCAACGTTACAGTGGCACCCACGGGAATATATAGGTAGGGTTTTGTTGACAATCCGCTGCCTGGTGAGTCCTTTTTTTTATTTTTTTAACTGAGTATGTGTGAAATCGTTCCAAAGCAGTGTGTGATTATTTTAGTGGCATATATTGTTTCTTTTTGCTTGTTCTATTGTGCTCGGGAAGACGGTGGTGTTGTGCCGATCACAATAGACATTTTCTCTTTTTGTTCTGTTGTGCTTGGAAGGTCGGTCGTGTTGAGCCGGTCACAACAGACAAATTTTTGCTTACTACGCTTGGTAAGCATTTTTATATTATAACTATTTCTGCTGCCGCGTGTGATAATTTTGTATCAACCGCATAAGTAACAAGTTATAATCGTTTTGCTTGCGACCACGTGTCAACTAAATGACGCGCTGTGGTCACATTCATTGATCGCATTCTTTGTATAGCGATTTATGGCCTCGCGTCCTCTAACGACGCGCTAAGGTCACCTTCGTTGATTGTATGCTTCGCGATTAGCTTTTTTAAATGCCCACTACGGTAATTAATTGCTGCTGGTAATTATTGCTAATAATTACTGCTTTGGCTGACTTATGGAACGAATTCACACCCTTCTCTTTTTCATTTCTTTTCATTTTTCTACTATAACCTTCTGCTAGCGATTTTGTACGGCGATATATTTCTATATAGTCGGTATTAATTAATACGTTTACCGCCTACTACGGCGATTATCTTTTAAAATTAACTACTCTTTTTCTTTATTACTAAGAAAGTTGCATCTTTATTATACCACGTGTACCTAACATTGTTGGACTGGCTGAAAATGAACGTACCTAAAGATGCTAGCGTATTACATTCTAGGTATTTAGCTAGAATTCCGCGTTCATTTATTAATAAAATGTACACGTGTCACATGCAGGTTGCTCACTAACAATAATGAACGAATGTAATCTTTGTCTATTTTGTATAAATTTTCGGCGGTAGGTGCAAATAAAGTTACTACACATACGAAAATTAAAAAATATATTAAAAATAGTTTTACTATACATCCTGCATTGTTTGTGAGTTAATTATAAGGAAAATACGTACGGTTATACACCCAAGTAAGTGTAGCCCCATATGTGACATATAAGCACTCTTACTATACACCACCTGCCAGCTGATCAACTGTACATTTGAATTCAAACACTCTATAATTTACACTTCCAACATGGCACAATATTCGGATATAGTCCAGGCACAGAAGAGTCTTGAGGAATGTGTCACGAAGAAGATGGACGAGCTCCAGGCGCAACTACAAATTGGATCAGCCAAGGACACTGTAGCAAAGGTTGCAGAGGAGTTCCGTACATTTCGTGAACTGACCTTCACCATGCTTGGACTACTCAGGAAGCAAATAGCGGAATGTGCCAAGTCCATTGACATAAGGAAACAAGGCATCGTAGGAAAACCTTGATATTTACTGGTGTTACTGAACACGAAAAGGAAAACTGTGCAGCTGTCATTCTGGATGTCCTGCGTACAAGAATGGCATTGAAAGATGTCTCTGACAAATCCATTCAGACATGTCATCGTCTTGGGAGCAATGGCAAAGATAAGCATCGGCCCATTGTAGTGAAGTTCGCCAGCTTGGATGTAAAGGCCACCGTCTGGAGGGCAAAAACCAAGCTTAAAGGGTCGACGACTTCTGTCCGGGAGTTCTTGACTAGGGCGCGTCAGGCAGTCTTCAGTAAGGCGAGGCTACATTTTGGCATGCGCGGGTGCTGGACTCTCAAGACGGCGTAGTTAACATCAAAACCTTGGATGGGAGTCGCCACAAAGTCACATCTTTAGATGAGCTGAATCCCTTACTGCAGAAGTACCCCAAGGTATCATCAGGCACGTCTAACAAAACCACGTAGAACTAAGTATATTGTTTAGTTTTTACTTGTTTCACGCATCTCTTAGCGAGTTTAGTTTTATTACCAAACACTTTCCACTGCACTTATACAAAAATTTGCTATTGACAGTGTTTTTAGAGTTCAGACACATAGCTGTTTGTTTGTCGAGTCATTGGATTGTTTATGTAATTACACTTAAAATTCTTTCACCCTCATTTTAACAATCACAATTAATTATAATTTATAAACTGTTTATTTGTTGATTTCTTTCAATGTAGGTAAGTTATGTCTGTCAAAAATGTTTCTGTCAAAGTGACATTGCAGTATGACATTAGAGAATGCGTTTAGGAATGAACTGTTAAATTAGTTCAATAGTATTGTAGATTATATTTATGTGTGTTTTAATTTTTTTGTTCGAGTGTAAATTAATATATTATATTAAGTTTCTTTAAATTACAGTTTGTGCGTCAGTTGGCGGGTGGTGCAGAGATGTATACCTAACTAGCAGTCAATATCGTGCGAATATTTTTATTTATAATAATATTATTTATTTATTAACAAGTACGTTTATTATTTTATATATATTATTATATTAGATCTGACCCAAACCTCGAGAAAAAGATTTCTCGAGGTTTGGGTCAGGGGAACCAAAATGGTTCTTGGAGTAGTATACTGTCCTCCTTCTGTATACTATAAATATATACAATACTTCACTGATTTAGAATCGGTTTTCGAATCTTTGGGTTCTGAGTACGCACATCACGTCATCATGGGCGACTTTAACACTAATCTGTTATCCCATCCTTCCTCTCGCTCCCTCAAACTTACCCACATCATTGAGTCTGCCAGCCTCCACGTTTTGCCTCTCCAAGCCACTCACCACAACCCTAACGGGGAGGACTCCTGGTTGGACTTAATGCTCACATCTTCTCCCTCCTCCGTCCATTCCCATGGCCAACATCTTGCTCCTGGTTTCTCCCATCATGACCTTATCTTCCTCTCTTATGTCCTAAAACCTCCGAAACCTCGTCCTAAATTTCTGTATTTGCGTTGTTTTGGGCGGATGGACGTTGAAAAGTTGAGGTTGGATGCTTCGAAAATCGACTGGGAACCGTTGACATTAGCTGTCACCGTCGACGATAAAGTAGATATTTTTAACGACAAGGTCAAAAAGTTGTTCGATGTACATGCCCCAATTAAAAAAATCAAATTAAAGCGTCCACCGGCACCTTGGATGACGGAGGCTATTCGGATGGCGATGAGACGCAGGGACCGTGCTTTCCGAAGGTTTAAAAAAGATCGTTGCGAGGATAACTGGTCTATTTTCAAAACAGCTAGAAATAGGTGCAATCAGATGATACGCAACGCTAAACGCCGGCATATTCTCAATAATATTTCAAACTCCTCTCCTGCTAACATATGGCAGTTTTTGAGGACCCTGGGCATTGGCAAACTTCACGATCTTGTGGTTCTGCCAGCGAGAATAGGTTTGGACGACATAAATCGGCATTTTACCGTCACTCTTTCTCTGAACGACAAAACTAAATGTCAAACCATGACGTATTTAGCCAATTTGCCACGCCCTAACATCGATCCCTTCAATTTTTTTCCATTATCATCAGGTGAGATCAAGAAGATTATCCTGTCCATCAAGTCGCATGATCACGGTCATTCTGGACCAACTTTTACCTATCATCACCCATATCCTTAACTTTTCCCTGGACACAGGTCAATTTCCTCACTTATGGCGTCAAGCCTATGTTCGTCCTTTGCCCAAGATACCAAATCCTTCTCTCCCTACTCACTTCCGACCCATATCCATTCTTCCTTTCTTATCCAAGGTACTTGAGTCTTGCGTGCAGAGACAGCTGTCCAGGTTTGTTCACATTAACAATATTCTATCTCCGTTTCAATCTGGTTTCAGGCCTGGACACAGTACTGTGTCTGCACTGCTCAAGGTGACTGGCGACGTGAGGGCGGGGGTGGAGGACACCAAGGTTACAGTTCTGGCCTTGGTGGACTTCTCCAACACCTTTAACGCCGTCAGTCACGACCTCCTTCTTTCAATCCTCTCTTATCTAATGGTCTCACCTATGGTGCTGGAATGGTTCTCCTCTTATCTTCGAGGACGTCAGCAGTCGTACGTATTGATGAAACCACATCAACATGGCGTTATCTGGGCTCTGGTGTTCCTCAAGGCGGAATACTTTCTCCTCTTCTGTTTTCATTGTTTATTAATCTCTTATCTCATGAACTTCACTGTGCGTATCATCTGTATGACGATGATCTGCAGCTCTATACACAAGCAAAGGTGGAAAATCTGGATACAGCAATAAATGCAATCAATCAAGATCTGGATGCTATTAACGACTGGTCTGCTAGGTTTGGACTCGCAATGAATCCTGCTAAATGTCAGGTTATTATTATTGGTAGTCCCCGGATTATGAGTAGGATTAACTTGCAATTGCTACCAGCTGTAATTTTTTATGGATCAGTTATTCCGTTTAGCTCAAGCGTCAAAGATCTCGGTCTACATATTGACGCGACTCTTGACTGGCGTACCCAGGTAGCAAATGTTAGTCGCAAAGTCACTGGTACCTTACGGTCGCTCTATCGTCTGAAGAACTTTCTGCCATCCAAGACCAAGACAATGCTAGTACAGACTTTAATATTTCCTGTCATCGACTATGGCGATGTGTGCTATCTCGACCTTAATGCAGATCTACTCAATAAGCTCGACCGCCTTCTCAATAATTGCATTAGATTCATTTTCAATCTCCGTAAGTATGACCATATTTCCGAGTTTCGAATAAAGTTACGATGGTTACCTATCCGCCAACGTCGCAACCTGCGTACCTTGTGTACACTTTATTCGTTACTGTACTCTCCTAATGCTCCTGTCTATTTAACTCCTCATTTTCAATATCTCTGCAATACCCACCATTAAAATCTTCGCTCTTCAAACAATCTTCTTCTTCTTTGTCCTTCTCACAACTCTAGCTTGGTACATGCTTCTTTTAATATCCAGTCTATCCTTCTCTGGATTGCTCTCCTTCCAGAAATCAGGATGTCCACGAACCGTTTTACATTTAAAACTAGAGTTCGACAGATTTACATTGACACATTGGCTGAATTGTAATAGAATCATCGTTTATGTATTAATTTATTATAAATATATATATATATATATATATATATATATATATATATATATATATATATATATTTAAATATATATATATATATATATATATACATGTATGTATGTATTTATAAATAAGTATATATCTAGGGTATGTAAATAGGTTTATCATATATTTTATGAATAAATTATTCGTAAAATCTGTTATACTATATATATATTTCATTTTCTGTATTTTTAAAGCTAAATGCACTTATTATATCTTTATCTCTGCATCACCCAAAGGTTGACTGGTAGATAATGCCTTAGGCATTAAGTCCGCCTCTGTACACTTGTTTGTGCATAAAGTTAAATAAAAAAAATAAAAAAAAATACGAATATCATCGTAGAATTATTGGTTGTTCGTTTTGTCAAATGTTTATTTTGCTACAATCGTTGTTTTTGGTCTTTGATTTTATCTTCTTGTTGAAGCCTATGGCTATGTTATTTAAAAATGCATCTTTTTATGCATTTACTGTTCCTTGTAAACTCAAACATAAAATTCCTGCGTCGCAATTATTGAATTATATTTTTTTTGTAATGTTTTGTGTCGCTAGGATTGTTCCTTCAATGTCTGGTTTCTATTGAAATATATAAAACTTATAATGATAAATAAATGGTAAAATTTAACCGCTGACGGCCGGAAAAATACTTTATTATCAATATGTAACTTGTTTCCTTTATACAAAATGCTATGCATCTGGTTTTACTTAACCATCTTAAATAGTGCTGGTTATAATGTGTTCTTGTGCTTACGCAAATGTTATTATATCAAACTGAATTTATCAAACTTAATTGAATTGAAACTAACTTTAACTAAAGTGGGTATTTGCACATAAATTAAATCAATAACTTCTATTCTTGAATAACTAAGTGGCTATTTACATATGAATCAAATAAATAATATTTATACCTCATTAAATAACTAAAGTGGCTGTTTACATACAAATTGAATAAGTAATTTCAATACTTAAATAACTAATGTGGGTATTTCTACATAAATCAATAATTTATATACTTTAATAACTAAAGCAAATTAATTGATTTACAAGTTAAAGATAATACCATTTCGTATTTCACCGTCGTTTATTTTAACCTAAAAGCTGAATAAAATAATTAAATCTTATTCTATTATATAGCATAATGTGTTAACGATTTATGTAAACATGCTAACATAAAATGAATAAATATTTCAGTTATAAATTGTCGCAGAAGTTTATTGTATGTAATATTGTTGCACGAATTTGTTATTTATCTAACTAAATATCTAACTATCAGTTATGGTTTGCCAAACAAAAACCTCTTGGTGATTTCCATATAAAAGATCGTAAATTAACTCACTACAAAGTTTAAGAATCTAATGATTATTGCTCATCACTAGTGATCGGATAATCGGATGCATATTCACCTAAAGTTCATTTTTGGCTAGGATATTATGGAAGCGGCTTCTTAAAACATATTTTTTTAAATAAAAATCCCGGGATTCCTGAAAATTCGGGAATGTGAAACTACTCTGTAAAATGGTGAGGAAACGACGTCTTTAACATGTAATTTTTATTTAAAAAGAAACTGGTCTCCGGGATTACATTATTATTAATGTGTATTTACTTGAAGTTAATTTTAAGCTCCCCATCAATTTATGAGTATGTTGAGTGTAATAGGAATAGTAGGCAGTGGGTGCTCCCCCCCGTGGGATCTCCACCTTGTCATGGTGGGGGGCTCAGTAACCGTGGGTTAGAAGCCACCCACGGTGAAGCTAAGCGGGATCCCGGGAGGGGACGCTCCACGTGGGCTTGGTAGAGGCCTGCGTAGGATGCGGTCGCGGGAGGAGAGGCGTGTGGGTGTTGCGTTGCCCCGCGCCCTATCTCCCGCGACCAAATGGGGGCGCACCATCGTTGCGTCGCGGTGGGGCCGCAGAGGAAGAGGAGATGCGGTGTTGCGTTGTCGTCCTCCATATCCTCTGCGGCCGCTGGGTGTTTTGGCGGCGGAGCCCAACACCTTCATTCGCCGCCAAGGGGGTTTCGTTCGGGGCCCGCCTGACCATCTGGTGGGCCAATACCCGTCGGGGGGTAGCGAGGAATGCTTTGGTGAAACCCTACCCTCCGACACATGGGTACATGAGGAGCACGGGTTGGTTTTTAGTCAGTAAGAGTCTGACAGTCCCCTTCGTCCTTCCCCTCCGCGGCGGAGGGACTCCATGAGGATTTTCCAAGCCAATACCAAAAAAAAAAAAAAAAGGCAGTGGGTGCTGTTGTATCTAAGTTAATAATTATTATAAGATTGAATGGTTTTTCTATGTAATTCTTATTTATTATTCGTATGAGATAAATGTTTTGAAAATTGAAGAAAATTAAGAGGATTTTATTATTTCTAGAGCTGTTTTTTGGTACAAAAGTTAAAATAAGTAAATTTACCTACACCTGATTTGATTGTATAATAAAAAAACTAAATTTGTCAATTCCGTAATCCCGGGATTTTTCGATTCAAAAGTGCATTCCATAATAGCTCAACTTTAGGTAAATATGCATCCAATTATCCGATCTCTACTCATCACTAATGATCTAATCACTAAAATAACTTAACACCTTGTTACAAATAGTATATAAAATCTTTAACTCCCGATTACAGCTAAATCATGTACCCAAATATCTTGTTATTTATAGCTTTAGTAATGACTGATCGAAATATAATAAAATATTTTTTTTCCCTTATGGCTCAGTGGCTAAAAGGTTGTTGTCAGATCGGTCTGTGGTTCGATTTTTTTGTGTTTTTTAACTATGGTAGTGTGTACTATACCATCGACGTTCTCCTTCGATGGTGTATTATTCATTACATTTTACTAAGAATTGTGCAATTGTCTTTAATTAATTTGTATCGTGTTCAGAAACTAGTTAATGACTCTCGTCAATGGAATGCGGTCAGCGCCAAGCGGGCAGTGATGACTCACGTGTTCACCGGCTCAAACTTTCGATCGCAGTAATAATTGTTATTCCATTTTAAATGAATACAATTTGTCCTTGCAATATTGCATCAACCTTGTTAATTTGTTTGTGATACTGCCAACTGATCGTAATATTGTTAGTATCGTAATATAGTAAAATCGTAATATTAGTTTACGACTTATACACTTTCAATTTAATTTTACTTATCGAGCCCGGGTTGTCAGGTGGTGCCTACCAACATAGACTGGGTGGCTATTTGCTCTAAAACTCACGTATAATACCTCTTCGCGCGTCGTGTATTAAAATGAATACGACTCGCATCGGGAATGAATGCTGGCTTGTTCATACGTTTGATTGTGTGTGGGCCTTTTGAATGTGATGTATGTCAGGTAATAGGAACGTTCAATGCTTGGTGACGTATGAATGGTTGAGGGTTATACTTGTTTTTTTTTCTCTTTCAGGGTTAATAGTTGCCTTGTATTTAAGCTACTGACACCACCACCACTCATCTGCTTCAGGGTCCCGGAATGCAGTCGCCACCTACCAGCCACAGAATTTTCCCTCTGGGAAAATTCTGGCCTAATGGTGTGTGAAGTCGCTGTGACGTCGTGATGACACCGTCCGCCCGGCCGCCTGCATCTTCGCCCCCCACACCACCTCGAGCTGCTATAAATACTCAAGCGCTGGCTGCGCCCGCTCCCTTTTGGCTGCCTTCAGACGAGCTAAGTGACCACCTTTCCTGACGACCACCGGGCAGGCGGACCCTCAACAAATCCCTTACCATCGCCGAATCACGCGACCCTGTTTATATCTTTTCGAATAACATTTTTTTAGTAATTTTTTCGTTAGTGAAACGCTTGCTAAATGATGTTTAGATTTACTTGAAGAATTAAATCATTTTTTATTGTAACATTTATCCACGTTTCTCATTTAAACACACCCTAAGTAGGGATAACGTTACAAGGTTCTAGCTTAAATAGTTCAGTAATTCGTCTAATAAACTACTTTCGACGCCTATCTGATCACAGCGAAGAATAATTACTATAATATGTAAACTGCTTAATACAAATCTTCGGGAATTGTAGGTTAAATAAACAAAAAAATTATGCCGTCGTTTATCTGTACTTTATATGAACGCGAACGGATTTTTGTACAGTTTTAACAAATTGATAGCGTGTCTCCTGAGGAATTTTTTGGTTAAACTTAGGGGTACGAGTATAATTCATGCGAGCGGAATGGTGGTTGAGTCTAATGACAAATAAAATAAGGGTTCATATAGAGTAAGGACTAACGGCTTAAATATGATCGTAGTTTTTTGCCATATCGCTGTTACTGCCGCAGGCAATGGCCGACATTATAACATACTCAATCGTGTCTCACGGCACTAGGCGATTCACGATAAAGTCAAACGTTCTTTCTCCTCTCCGGTCGATTTAAATGTCTCCGTTTAATAAAATAAATGAGGGTTGTTCATATTCAGTAAGGTACCGTATGAAAAAAGCAATTTGTCGGCCTTCGACGCCCACACATACACGAAAACGAGTACTTATTGTCGTTGTACATTATGATTTGCGAGTGAAATTATTCGCCAATAAGTAAAGTATTTCGAACAATATGCGTTGTAGTAAAACAACTATTCTTGAAAGAAAAAGTTCTTACTTACGTTGTTTTTCACACGAACTAAGGGTCAGACTCTAATGGCTGATAATAGTTATTTCTCGGCTACAGACTACTTTTCCAGACAAAGAAAACAGGTCATAAGCAGGCACACCTTTTTGTTGCGTTACCATTGAAACCAATATTGGCTTTTTTACCAAACTGGGTTACGTTTAGCTATTATCTCTGTCGTAAAATAATGTGTAAGTGCAATTTTTATTACGATGAATCACGACAACCTTCAACAGAAATCAAATCAAATCTACCTAAACGAGACAAAACGGATCGCGATTCAAAATTTGCTTCTGTACGATCAACAAAATCCTAAAATTAAATTTTAGTCTTTGCAGTACGAAAGAATGCGTGTAGTAGGTACCCAATGATTGTGTTAAAATATTTTATTATAAATACGCAAATTGAATTATGTTAAATAGTATACAAATTAAAACTAGTATACCCCTTTCAGGCCCAAGATTAGTTTTATTAAATTATTATTATTTAGCTATCTGTATGTATTAGGGAAGTTAAAACATAAATGTAAAAAATGTGAAAAATAAATTTTACCACCCTCATTGGCTGTAACTACCCCTGCACGATCGTGATGTTTGGGCTTCAACTTAACTAGTGCACGATCGTGACCTTTTTGGGTTTTTAACTTATAATCTTCGATAAATTAGCTTTTAATGTATTTATTATAAATAAAACAAGAAGAATATTCACAGGCGTAGATTTATTAAAATAATCACACAATCACACTGATGACATTTACAACTACTTAATGAACTTAATGAAATTCAGGCAAAAACAATTGAGATCAACATTTTTAAATAAAAAAATCAGTCTTTAGTTTAACTTTAATCAAACTTGAAATTTGTTTTTATTTTTGATCGGCTCACACATCTTTCTAGTCTGCAAGCGCGTGGATTATCACTGTTTTCAAAACTTGGCAGATGGTCATAACCATCATAATCTCTTTGCTTGTGAAGGTGGATTTGACCTCCTAAACTTTGAAGTGCTTGGCGCTAAATCGGTAGCACCGTCACGATCATCATCACTGCTGGCAGACATCCTTCGACGATTAGGTGTGTTTGTTAATCCGTCTGTCACTTGCATTCTAAATTCTAGCAAGTCTTGTTGCCTTGGATATTAGTTGCTGCACATTCCAATGTGTACAGGTGCCAAGCATAACAAATAGCCAGATCAAAGAAATGAAGTATTACTTTTAATGTCCATTTTCTTGTTTTCATGAAAGTTCGGTAGTACTCCATCGACTGGTCAAGTATGTCTACTCCGCCCATGTACTTGTTATAGTTTGCGATGGATTGGGTGCGGTGACATCAATATAGCTGGAAAGAAATGTCATCTGCTGCAGTGCAATTTGATGCGAGTAGCACAGACTTGTTGTCCATCCATTTAACGACAGCGACATCATCACAAACAAACTGTTGTGATTCGTCGCGTTTCATTCGGCAATTAGGCTTAAAGTCAATGTTTTTGTGCTCCGGAATCCGGTTCATCATAACTGTCGCAGTACCATGCATTCCAATGGTATTTGACTTTTCTAGCAATGGTATTGATGAGAAGTAGCGATCAAAGTAAATGCAACTTCCTCTAGGAATTGACTTTGAGAGATGTAAAATTACTGACGCCCCAACCCCCAAGGTTCTGTCAACAAACGGAGTATTAGCACCTCTGTAGACCTTGACGTCTATCATCAGACCTTCGTGAAAGGGGCGGCGTTGGGTTTGACGTAGGAGGGTTTGGGTTCGACGTCCTTGTGAGAGGCAGTTCTACGTCACCTTCTAGACCTTCCACCTCCGAATCGTTTCCATCTCCAATTAAATGAAGTACCAGATCACTAGTTAGCTCAACACCTGTCAAAAACGAAAATAATAATAGATAGTTTCAAAAAATAACTCTTACTGCCTAAACGTTTTCACTGAAGTTAGACCCAAACGTCACGATCGTGACTTTATGATTTGAAAGCGCAATTGTTATCAAGAAATCAAACATTTCTGGAGTAAAATCATGTTAAATGAGTAAATAAAGGTTTAAGTCTATGAAATAACAACATCACTACTTTTATTAAGACCTTTATTATTTTGAATCTTATTAACTTAAGTTGTATTGTGTTTATATAAGTGGGTTATAGCTGAACCAATAAACAGGACAAAACACGATTTTTCATAAACTTTGGAGTTCGGTCGGCACGGGTTACGAGCATGCTAGAAAGCTTAAATGTCATATTTGAGTATGTTTTAGCATTTATAAAAAAATAAGAGGGTAAGAAGGCATTTTGAAAATTAAAAAAAAATCATCGTATAAGGAGCACCCTAATGTACATGTTGCAAAATTTGAGTAATCAAATGTATTGCTCGAAAAATGGGCCGCTATTTAATTTTTATTTTCAAGCGCCTGTAGTGAATGTGGGACAATAAAATGTAAAAAATTGTTAGATCGCATTTCTTTTTTCCTTTAGCAATTCTCTAAATTGTTGTAAAATAGTATTTTCATTTTGTATAGCGGTAGCTACATACAAGTGATGGAACGGACGGAACCAATGCGACGGAAAAACAAAGTGCTGAACCGCGCTAGCAGAGTTCGCACGCCGAGTCTTATATATAGAACTTCTCAAATACGTCCGTTGGACTGGCAGTCCACCAGGCACGATCACCTAGCCTGGTTAGAGGATCCTTCCTCTAGTTGAAGGAACATCAAATCTTTATCCTGCACATTGGTTACCCCGACGTGATCTGAAGCAACCTTCACCGGTCAGATCAGCAGCAGCAATTTCATCGTTATCCTCGCCTCGCCTCACTCCGCACTTCACCTAATGGGCGGTAATCAAGTCGCCGCCAGCCAGCATCTTCAGCCAGGGACCAACCATAGGCCATGCAGGCTTGCATGCCTGGTCTCCCCTGCAGCCACTCCTGCGTCTAGGCACAGCACACTGCACACGGTTCACGTAAGCAGAGGACATCTCTCATCGGCAACGCAGCAGCCAGCCACTACGCAGCAACCTCGCAGCATCTCCCCGACTCACCGTGGGATACTCACTGCGCAGCACCTTCGCAACCTCTCCCCGACTCACTGTGGGACTATTGCGAAGCCACTATCCTGACTCACTGGGATAGCTCTCCGCGCAACGCACTTAGACCCGACACACTGTGCCTACTAGCGGCACATAGTTCCGACTCACTGGAACTAGCGGCACCTACTCTCCCCTAGCACTGGCACGCTCCTCAGAAGCATCGACAGCTGACTCATCACCTTCAAGATCAACCTCCGCTCTTAGAGGGGAGTGATGTAGCGGACTAGAAACTACTTGTTCTAATTCATTGGACTAGAAACTACTTGTACCCTCTTGTACCCGGGCTAGATTTTATATATAGCATAGCCATATCAGTTAGCTTTTAAATTTTAGTCATCTTAGCCTGCACACTTGAGTACAACTTTGTCATTTTGTCTGTTTTCTAGAATACGAATTCTCAGTCTCGAAAATGGAGTTTTTTGATGAATGGCAGAAACATGCTAAAGAGAACCGCAACAGTAGACTGTATGAGTTTATAGTGATGAAACATGATCTTGTTAATATCACGGAAGCATCTGAGCGGGAAATTAAAATGACAATTGGAAGATTGTCATCCAAATACACAGAAAAATGGGAAAATGTGGGAAATGCCGTAATCGCTTCCTGACTAAGAATTCTGAGTGGTTGTCTGGGGATTTTACATTCAAAGCATCTGTCCACCTCTCAACACCATCATCATCAAGTAAGAGTTCGATTCGTGGACGTCCATCAATAGATTTTCCTGAAGCAAGTGAAAAAACGAAAAGGAGACGCGTGGAGGACCTACTACACACGCGAGATGTAAACCAGCTAGTAGCCGCTGCTGAAATATCGGCACGATTATCCGGACATCAGAATTTGGCTACTGTGATTAAAGAAGCAAGCCATAGTCCGGAAAAGTGCCAAGAAATGAAAAGATATGTGGGTGAAAAGGTACGCGAACAACCAAGATGTTTGTCCAAAGAGGAGGCTTTGGCATATTATGTGGATGCCAAATCCACGAGCCACTCTTATAAACAAACGAGGAAATGGAGCATCAAGGCAGGACACCAGGTATTCCCATCATTTTATAGTGTTAGGCAGGCAAAAATTGAATGCTACCCTCCCGAGGAACAGATTTTTATAAGCGAAACGCGTGCAGAAATTAAACTTCAGGCGGTTTTAAATAAAACAGCTGAACGTCTAATTTGTGCAAAGCGTGAAGTTTTAAAATCTGTAGATTCTGGCTCATCACTCTGCCTTGTTAGCAAGTGGGGGTGTGATGGAAGTTCCGGTCATAGCACTTACAAACAAAAATTCTCAAACAGTGAAGACACAGATGAGTTTTTGTTTATGTTCTCATTCGTGCCACTTCAGTTACGTGACAATAGTGGTAGAGTTGCTTGGCAGAATCCTCGACCATCTTCTACCATGTATTGTCGACCGATTAAGTTTATTTTCTCCAAAGAAACAACAGATTTTACTGTAATAGAAACCAATAAGATTTTGGAGGAAATAAACCAATTGGTGCCAACAATAGGTAATATAGATGGTAAAGAGATATCGGTCAAACACGAATTACTGTTCACGATTATTGATGGTAAAGTGTGCAACGCTATGACTGAAACTTCGTCAGCACTTAAATGTTACATTTGTGGAGCTACTCCTAAATTTATGAATGATGAGTCTAGAGAATTTATTGTAAATAAGAAAACTCTTGGTTTTGGTATATCTCTCCTTCACGCTTGGATCCGGTCTTTTGAATGTTTGCTTCACATAAGCTATCGTCTTGAAGTTAAGAAATGGCAACTTCGAGGTCAAAGTGACAAAGAAAATGTGAAGCAACGTTCGGCTCGTATCCAAGAAAGGTTTAAGGTTGAAATGGGTTTAATTGTAGATAAACCAAAACCAGGATTTGGTAATACGAATGATGGGAATACTGCTCGTCGGTTTTTTGAGAATCCTGAACAGGCTTCAGATATTACAGGTGTAGATGTGACACTAATTAAGAACTTTGGCACTATCCTTAGAACTTTAGCTTCGGGTTACGATATTGATGTTGTTAAATTTAATTCTTTTACACAGGACACAAAAAAATTGTATCTTAGTCTCTATTCGTGGTATAAAATGCCTGTTACTGTGCACAAAATTCTTGTGCACAGTGTAGAAATTGTGAGATCGGCTCTTTTACCTATTGGGCAGCTTTCTGAAGAAGCTCAGGAAGCGCGTAATAATGATTATAGGAGGTTCCGGGAGCACAATACTCGAAAATATTCACGTATTGCCACGAATAGGGATTTACTTAATATGTTGCTAATTACATCTGATCCTGTAATAAATGGCCTTAGGGAAGTGCCGAAAAAACCGACGAGTAAACTTCCTTCCGAGGTTTTAGAATTAATTATACCCCCTCCTGTAAATGTAAGGTCTAGTGTAAGTCATTGTAGTTCTCATCAAAATATGTCAGATTATATGGTAGATGATTCTTCAGAAGAAGAATTTAGTGATGCAGAATAAATAGAAGTTGTAAATAATATTTTACTAATGTTTTTTTAAGCTGTGTACCTTATCTAACTTTATTATTAGTTGTCAACATATTGTTTTTTAACTGCATATTTTTTAAGTAAAAAGTTTTGTTATTGAGTAGGTAGTAATAATGCCCTATTATATAATTAGAAGCCAAGTCCTTAGTAGCACAATATTTTATGACTATTGTTATTTTTTTTCATTGTTATTTTTTACCTGTCTGACAATAAAAGATTAATCGCTATTATATTTTTTTTTGTTCTCACACGTGACCCTACCTCCTGTTTTTTGGTGTTATATGCGCTAATACCCCATTAGAATATCATAATAAAGCCGTACGAACTAAAAAACCTCAATAAATAATTTTGTCCAGCTAGCATGTTCTAGACGAACCACAGTGCGACGACGGTACGCACCACTGACATTTATGTTAAAACGTATATGTGCGTTTTAAAATGTTAAACTGCGGCGATAGCCCAGTGGTGTAAGTAATGGACTGCTGAGACGATAGTCTCGGGTTCGATTCCCAGGTACCCCGGGCACACACCTCTGACTCCTCGAAGTAATGTGTGTAAAGAATGATAATTATCGCTCGCTTAATAATGTGCCCGGTAGATGGCAATAGGCTCACCCCTATTACATTAGGACCGAAACATAACTGGCGAAAAGTGGGCGTGTAATACGGGGATAAAAGGCGTGAAGTTATGTTATGTTATGTTAAAATGTAAAGGATCACTTTACCCGTAACTTTGCTCTTTACTTTCTTTTTCTCTTTCACGCCTATAACCCCGAAGAGGTAGGTAGGCAGAGGTGTATTTCTACACCCACTTTTCGCCAGATATACTTTAGTCCCACCTAATTGCCATAAACGGTAATAGCCGTACCGGGCACATTTCCAGACTGCTGCTACTGAGAATTTCGTGACCGAAAAACCCAATAACACTGCCCGACCCAGGAATCGAACCCAGGACCTCCCGATCCCACGCGCACATTTATGCCGCGAGACCAACGAGACTGCCTCGTATAGGGTTTGATGTCGAGTTTTCCGTCTCTACGCAAAGATGGTATTTGCATCGTGTTATCCCTTAGTCGCCTCTTACGACACCCACGGGAAGATAGGGGGTGGTGACACTTGTATTCTATGCCGTCAACCACACGGCTAATTTTCATTTTATATAGTATATAAATTTCATTGTATATTTTCATTGTATATTATTTTAGTTACAGCATTATCAGCTCATGGTCGGTAGAACTCCGCTCGGACTACGAGGGATTTAACTATGTGACTGCGATACTGAGATCGATTAAGGTCAGCCGCGTATTAGTGTGACTGAAATATTCAAATGTAAGAAAATAGTATACAAATTTATAGCGTGCAAAACCTATGATTTGCTGAGGCAGTAATTCACCTAATTGTTGTGATTCAAATAGCAGTTATTTATTTATAATATTCGAAGTGCTTTCTGGCAAAAGAACAATACTCGACAAAAGTTCACGGTGTAATAAATAGCTAAAAGTGATCGGCAAAATTAGCTGGTATGTCTTACTTGTATATAAAATTTATCTTACCAGAAACATCTACACTTTATATACCTAACTAGAGGACGACAGCAGCTACGCCTGCAATTTTATTTAAATTTACCCGTTTTGGCCGATCCCGTGGGAATTTCGGTAAATCCCTTCTTAGTGCACCCCTACGGTCCCCAAGGAATATACACGCCAAAATTCAGCTTTTTGCGCCCAATAGTTTTAGCTGCAGCGTATCTGTCAGTCAGTAAGTAACGCAAGGATTTTATATATTAAGATAACTGTGATTCTTTATGATGCAAAAGCCAATTATTAAATGAATGTTAAACATAGGTAACTAATCTGTTAAATTAATCGTTTATTTCTTCTGGATGTAATCTTCTACTGGTTTTTTGAATGGGGACAGAAATATTTTTATTTTATAAGATACCTATTTATGTTTTACTATAACTTTACTTCCAAGTCAAAATGTCGCTTCATTGGATAATGCATTACATGTTATGTTTTTAAACAAAAAATAAATACTTCGTTCTAAGCTGTAATTGTAAAATTTATTTCTCACCATCGTCTATAATTTTGCGATATAGTTTGGGTTGTTTTTGAACACATCACGGGTCAATATCAGTGCCACGAGTGTAAAAGTTTTCATCCCCCCCCCCCGTGGGATCTCCACCTTGTCGTGGTGGGGGGGCTCAGTAACCGTGGATTGGTCACCTGCGGTGAAGCTACGAGGGATCCAGGAGGGGACGCTCCGCGGGGGCTTGACGGAGGCCTGCGCAGGATGCGTCCAAAGGGGCGGGTGCGAGGGACAGTTCTTCTGTCCCTCGCAGTCGGGTGCGGTCGCGGGAGGAGAGGCGTGTCGGTGTTGCGTTGCCGCGCGCCCTATCTCCCGCGACCAAATGGAGGCGCACCATCGTTGCGTCGCGGTGGGCGGTGGGGCCGCAGAGGAAGAGGAGATGCGGTGTTGCGTTGCCGTCCTCCCTATCCTCTGCGACCGCTGAGTGTTTTGGCGGCGGAACCCAACACCTTCATCCGCCGCCAAGGGGGTTTTGTTCGGGGCCCGCCTGACCATCCTGACTATCTGGCGGGCCAATACCCGTCGGGGGGTAGCGAGGAATGCTTCAGCGATACACGACCCTCCGACACACGGGTACGTGAGGAACACGGGTTAGTTTTTAGTCAGGAAGAGTCTGACAGTCCCCTTCGTCCTTCCCCTAGGGCGGAGAGACTCCATGAGGATTTTCCAACCCAACACCAAAAAAAAAAAGGAAAAAAAAAGTGTGAAAGTTTTCATATAATTGCACAAATTGTGGCAACGAATCAGGCAACTCTCTGTCGCCGAAATATCATTCCACTGTCTTCCTCACTCATGTGTTGCCAGGTTAGGCATCGGTGACGACAGCTGACACTTTTTGACGCTCGTGAAATCACAGAAAAAATATTTATTTTTGGAAACCGCAATCGAATTTAATCAAAATGATATCGAAAAAGAAGAAAAATATTACATAGAAGTCACTAATTGTGTTCATGGTGTTCGAACGTATAGCTCTGAAGCACTTTTTATTTGAGGAAAAAGTCAATGTTTTTCCCAGATCGAAGTCAAACATCAGGTGAGCCATGCAAACAAAGACAGTTGATATAAACTTAAAGTAATTTAAACAAATACAGAGTGCATTACTTCACTCAGCTGGGTGTCACTGTCTAATGGATACTCACCCCGATTTATATTGAGTTTTCTACGGCCTCCGTTTTAAAAATTAAATTTAAGTAAGGAAGCCAGTATTTTTATTTATTTACGTTTTCATTTTTTATATACTTACATTGTATTAGGTCTTAAATTATTGACAACTAAATCTATACGTATAGACCTACAACTAAAATAAAAATATTTAATACATACTTGAGATTGCAGGCGACAAGAGAGCGTGGAAAGATTTTGGGGAGGCCTTTGCCCAGCAGTGGGACAGTACAGGCTAAAGAAAAAAAACACATACTTACAAGGCAGGAGGCGTTTAAGCGTCGTAGTATTCCGCCGAATCAATGCAATCGGGTCAACAATAAAATTTTCCCTGAAACGAGTTCCCAGCTTATTTCATGAGCTGGAGTACTCCTACTTCTAGAAGCCTAAGTTATACAATCTTGGTAAGGACGCTTTGAACCCAAAGCGACAACTCGAAATTACTCTTCTTACGCCTTATGAATGGGCACCCATCTGAATACGTAATCTCATTTTAAACTGATTACTGGATAGTACACATCGCCATCAAGTCAATGCACGTTTTAAGGAAACTTTATTCAAACATATGAATCCAGACGGTAAACACATTGAAAACTTTTCAATATACCTACTCAAGTATTAACGTTGAAATCCAAGTAAATGTTGGTTCACAAACAAATTAAATGTACGTATTTCAATCTTCTAATAATATTGCGTGGTAGTCAGTCACAGTGCGGAGTAAAGCGGCCCTATTCTGTATTGCCACTAAAGTATATTACGGCATTATATCCATAAAATTTTTAGCCATCGTTATATTAAAAGCAAAATTAATCATATTAGGGGATTGTTTGGTTTTAAGCTCACTAAACTTGTAGGGATGTAGTATCAAAATTTATTAATATTTTCTTTAGGTGGAAAAAAGCATTCCATAATTGGGATAAATCTTTAAGTTGTGCTATTGCAATTTATTAATGTAGAGCAATGACAATAGCACAACATAAATTAATTAATAAACTATTACATATTGTACGGTGTGAATACGTCTGTGCGGTTGTGCGATTTTGAACACAACGGTTCACTATCATTGGCCCGAGTACAAAGGCTTTTGTCCCAATATGTTAGTGTGTTTACATGTGATCCACAAATTGCGGCAAAGCAAAGATGTTACAAAAGTAAAAATAAGTAGATACGTTATAGGCGTACCAAAAGCAGGACGCTAAACATAAGCCAGTTGGCAAGTCTGACATATGTGTTTGTGAAGTCGTGAGCCGGCGTCAATGTGTAACTGACACATCTTGTCAACCGAAAATAAAATAAATATGAAGTTATCGATGTGTGCGTTAGTGTACCGTTTCTACGGATTGATTACTACGTAGGAACGTATCTCCCTCTTTCTTGTAATATCATTGCGGCAAAGAGTCAGGCAGATTCTTTTCTATCAAAGGTTGTTATGAGAAAACAGAAAAGCATTGTATTATGCGAATATCGATAAAACCGGTAAATAGGGTCTACTCTAATACTGCAGTGGATTTGTCAAAATTCTGCGAGTTAGAAGAGAATAAAATAAAGAAGATTCAAAAGAGGCTTCTCTTGATTTTGTGGACCTCAACTTTTTTGCAAATCTCTCTCAAGTTTTCCTTGCCATCAAACACATAAGGTGTCAAACTAACTAATATTGTCCGCTGAATCTTTGACGCGAATCAAACGCAATACGGCTTAAGAATAGCGCTTCAACGTGAAAGGCGCTATTGGGGGTATCGGGCGGAAATTGCGCCCCAAGCGAAGGGGGATCTAATCTAACCGTTGCGTGTGGGTACCACCGCGATCATTAGCACTATCCACTGATAGTTCACCTTTCTTTACCCACTCGCCATTTGCATTCGACGATCTAAATACAAATTTTAGGAGAACGTCGCCCGAAAGAAGTTTAATGACCCATTTTGTGCGATGGCCTTTTGGTAAATAATCGGTGCTTAAATAAACACCAAAACTGTTCAAACGATGCCTTGTTATTTATGTAACAGCTTTTTAGCACATCAACATATAAATTTTCAGAAAGTGTTGTGCTTTCCACAAGTGTTTGTTCTGAGTCTAGGTGTTCTTTGGGTCCGTTATTTAAATGTTACCAAACTTATTACGAAGTTAGAATGTTACCTTTGAAAATATACATTAACTCAGATCATTAACCTATATACATACATAATATAAAGTATGTAATAAAGTAACGCTTGTTTCTCTAGAACTTTTTTTCATTTCCTATCATTGCATAGCTTGTAAATACTGTTCGCTTATTTAGTCACTTACAAGTCATAACACGGTCTTTCACTAAAATGCGTCTGTTTTGGTCATAGAACGTTCACGAAATTACGTAATCTATAAAACACTCAGTAATTTTCTTCCTGAAACCATAGTAATTTAATTCCCCATAACTTGCTTCAATTTTCTGAGAAAAATTGGGAACGGAATTAGATTAAGATCGTTAGCACACAGAACACGAGAAAACCTTTAAATTATTCAAAAATGCATAAAAGAAAATAATATGTAATTTGCTTAAGGAACCATGTAAATTGTTTGGTAACCAATTATGGGGAACACGCTTAGAAATAATTGCTAATAAAGCTCACGACTAACGTGCTTGGTGCTAGCTAACATGTTAAAATCACGCGGAACATGTTTTCTAAATTTTATTCAAAATTAAATCAACGTGGCTTCGTATCAAATACATCAATTCTGTTTTTAAATAATATGATCACATTCAGCGCGTGTAATATTTCCTTTTTTAATATGTTGGAGTTCAATCATTTTACAGAAATCCTTGTGTACACAATAAAGAGTACACATTGCCTGAGGTTTTATTTCATGCAGAATATAACAATGCATAACACAAATAGGATGGTCGTTACTTTGTGGAGGGTTCTCTATACGTATTACATAATATCAAAACGTTGTTATTAACTTAATGCTTTGTTAGGCTACTTTCTTTCGGATCGTATAATGTTTTATCTTCATAAGCGTACACGCGTCTGTTCTAAATATATTTGTATAGTTTGTAGGTACAAACGGACCTTTTTAAGTTCACATGTCTGCATATATCTTTTTTTTTTATAATCCAGATTATGTGTGACGGTTGTTTATAGATATTGTTTCAAATTTTGATGGGTTTGTCAACTTGTGCATTGTGTTTAAACTTTCGTGGTCATTCAAACTAATTTTAAATTGTCTTTCGGGATATATACCACGTACCTTTGTTTGGAGTAACCGATGATGTGATTTTCTGTTGGTTAGTATGGCAAGGCGTATTAGTTGAATATGTGATACCTTGCAGAGTTTGATAACAGTCTATAGATACCTATCAACCGTCAACTCTTTGCCGAAAACTCAAACGATCTTATTGTAAGTGATCTACACAACCAATCTACCCTGAAAAAAGATATTATGATGACATTATTCCACCTCTTTAGTTCATTTGTTCCTTCGTCAACTATGTAACTTTTTACGGCACAACATAAAATTTGTTTTACATTGTATGTTCCTATCTAAAATATTACACTAGAGTGGGTACAGAACCACCACTTGGCTACCCAGATCAGTGATCGAACACAGAGGCCACAGTACTTAAAACAAGTGTTCCAGATTCGTCAAAATCCTACTTTAATTACATCTTTCGCTGATAAGGTAAAATAATGTCCGAATATTTTTTTCCATTGGTGACAGATCAAAAATAGAAAGTGTTACCATCCCATTTTATGCCGTGGATGTAGTGTCGAGCGAGTAAGGAAAATATACAAAGCAAATAGTACGAGTATATATATATTTGCGAAGAGACGACAAGCTGTGTCTTTATTTTTAATTCTATTATATTTTGAGGGCAGGTGTAACTTTGGTCGCATGATTGTTATGTAGGGATGATACGGTTTTTAATATAGTGTCAGAGACATTCAAATAAACATAGCCTTATTTGGTATATTTTAAGATATATTTTTAGATAATACAATTTCCAGATAGAAAATAAAGTTGATGTTTGTAGTAGTTAAATATAACTATCTAAATATAAAAATCAAAATTTATGTTGTAAGTAGTTGTATTGTGCGGTTTGCTGTGAAACTGATATTTTTTAACAATTACTAACGACAAAAAATCAGCAAGTTTACTAGTTCTAGTCCCACCTACATTGTCCCTACTATGATAGATAGATAGATAACATCTTTATTGCGCAAATACAATTGTTACAAATGATTTGTAGATATTTCTTAAAATAAATAACTGTATAAATTAACTCATATTTATTGTAAAGTATAAAATCAATTAGGAAGACGTTATACAGTGGATTAAAATTAATAAACAACTAAAAACTATATGTTACAAACTAAAGTGATACTTAAAACTACCTTAAACTAAAAAAAGTGACCTGGATATTTACAATATAATACAATAACTTAATTAAAGTGCATTCTGTGTGTGGATACTGGCTATAGCTGTGACTGTAAAACGTTGTACAAACCTGTGGCACCATCAGTGCCCCATAAAAACAATAAATAGAGCAACGCCATCTAGCGGAATCGAGAGAACTACTGAATTTGAGACTACATTTATTTACAAAAATCATGGCGAAATGTGCTGCTTGTGGCAAATTTGTGGCTGCCAAAGGGGTTGCTGCTTGCAATGTTTGCAGCAATAAATATCACCTTGCTTGCGTGCAGTTAAAAGAATCACCAAAAAGTAGCAACTGGCAATGTTTATATTGTAAAAATAAGTCTACTTCTTTAACCGCCTCGACAAAAAAAATATGTAGCGATGGCTGTGACAGTATAGCATCTAATTCCGCTAGCACAATTGCCTCGTTTGAGGATGCGGCAGAACAAGAAACCTATCAGCGTGAAGACCTAGCTATGCACTCTCGAGTGGACTTGTTGCATGAAATACGGCTGATAAGGAGTGAAATTCGCGATATGAGGGAGGAATTAAAGAGCGAGCTTACAGAGATTCGTAGGGAAGTGGCCGATCTCCGCCAGACCGTATTCGCGTGCCAGGAACGGATAGATACCTTAGACGGCAGGGTGAAGGCTCTCGAGAAGCGGCAATCAGATGATACCTCTACTGATTTACAAATTAAATTAGAACAGACGGTTAACCATCTCAAATCGGAGCTGAATGATCGGGAGCAAGAGTTGTTGTGCTCTGATATAGAAATCTCCAACCTCCCGGAGGGTATTGGAGAAAACGTTACCCACACCGTAGAACTGTTGGCGAAGAAGCTGGGCGTGACACTCGAGACTCGAGACATAGTCTTCGCGGAGCGGGTGGGGCCTAAGCCCAACGTGGAGGCGCCTGGGACAACTGTAACGGGTGGAGGCCACGGGCGGGGCGGCGCGCGTGGGAGACGGGTCGTGGTGAGGCTAACGCGCCGGGAGCTCCGTGACGAGCTGCTGCGGAGCGCGCGGGTGCGGCGCGGCGCCACCTCGGCGGAGCTCGGGCTCGCCGCGCCCCCGCAGCGCTTCTACGTCAACGAGCGGCTCACCCGCACCAACCGCCAGTTGCTCTACCGCACCCGCCAGGTCGCCGAGCAGCATGGCTGGAGGTATACCTGGACGAGGCGAGGGAAAATTTTTATTAGGCAGGCTGATGGTAAGCGTGCTCATAACATACGCTCTGAGGAAGAACTGGACCGTGTTTTTGGCGGTGATTCTTTTAAAAACAAGAGCACCTAAACACTGCTTGTCTAATGGGCACAGTGATCTTATTTATTTTCATAATGAATCTGTGAGTTATTATATTTATGTCCACTGTGCACTTATTCAGTTAAACATATTTCAATTTGCCTATGTAAATTGCAGTAGCAAGCTTTTGATTTGTAGCATTGCATTTGGTTTACCTGTAATAAATTTTCTAATGCTCTATTATGATGGCCTCACCTATTTGATTATTGTACTGTTTACATTGCTATTCATTTACTGTTTTACTATGATTTGTTATAATTTTGGACATGACACAATCAACATATTTCATTGCTTACTCAATAATATTTACACATATCTTTTACAAACTAAACACAGATACTTAAGTATAAAAATCAACATGTATTTACATACTATACAAAATACTATTACAAAATGCAAATTACTATTACAAAATGCAAATATAATTACACTTACAAATGGTTAGGGATAGCAAATTAAGTGTTGGACTATTGAATGCAGGGTCCCTAGGGTCGCGGCAAGAGGAATTTCTGTTGGCAATGGAGAATGCCAAAGTAGACATCATGGCAGTTAATGAGACCTGGCTTAGGGAGGGGGAGGAAGGCCGTGCGCCCAAAGTTCCTCAATATAGGTTACGACATATACCTCGCCCGAAGAATGTGCGTGGAGGAAGGGGAGGTGGCGTTGGATTTTATGTGCGAAGGGATCTACGTGTACGTACCTTGCCACACCCACCATCACCTATGGTGGAACAGATGTGGATCAGAATGCAGGTGAATACACAGTGTGTTGTTATTGGCACAGCTTACAGACCCCCCTGGCTAGATGTGGACACCTTTTTAGACGCTATGACTGACTCTCTGACTTCATGTGCTTTTGCCGATAGAGTTATTCTTCTCGGGGACTTCAACATTAACTACTTAGATACAAATGATAGGAAAACTAAATCTTTATGTACTTTTCTGCGATGCACTAGCCTAAAGAATGTAATAGTGGAACCTACACATTTCACAGATCACAGCGAAACCCTGATAGATCTGGTATGCACAGATGCCCAGGTGTGTGAAACGTCAGTATTACATATACCAGAGCTGGGACAACATGCACTGATCACAGTTAATTTTAACATTAAAACTCAGAAGCCTATTCCTCATTGAGTCGCATACAGGCCACTGAGGGATATAATTATAGATATTTTTAACAAGGACCTAATCAAAATTGATTGGAATCACATATTAACCTTTAGTGATGTCAATACAATGGTTGATACATTTACATCTTATATCCTGAACCTGTTTGATTTACATGCCCCACTTAGAAAAGTCTTAATTAAGGAGAGAGGTCATCCTTGGATAACTGACACTATTAAGGATATGGTCAGGCTACGGGACAAGACCCACCAGCGGTATAAATCTAGCAAAACAGTGTCTCACTATAATATGTATAAAGACCTTAAAAACATTGTTAAAGCTGCTATAATTAGTGAGAAGAGTGCTTATTTTAAAAATAATATTAGTATGTACAAAAGAGACCCCAAAAGATTATGGAACAGTATAAAATCAGTTGTAAATTATAAAAATAAAAATAATAGGCAGTTACCTTACTATTGTAATGATCCTGAAGCTATCAATAAACACTTTCTCGATGTCCCTGGCAATGGCGAGGTCACTATTTCAGAGTTAACTTACTTCGAATTTAACCGCTATAGTTCAGGATGCTTCCAGCTTCAACCCACAACTGAAGAAACTGTCCTTAAGATCATTCGTGGGCTCCGATCAAGTGTCTTAGGGATTGATAGTATATCTCTTGACATGCTGGTTTTGACACTTCCGCATACACTTTCCGTTATCACTGGCATTGTCAACAGGTCAATTACAACTTCAACCTTTCCTGACTTATGGAAGACTGCAATAGTGAGGCCCATTCCTAAAAAAGCCAATCCACAGAGTATTAAAGATCTACGTCCGATCAGTCTTTTGCCATGTATATCTAAGATACTGGAGAAAGTGGTCTGTCTACAATTAAGGCAATATATTGAGGAATATAATGTTCTACCTGAAAGACAATCTGGCTTTCGGGTGGGTCACAGTACGACCACAGCCTTAATTGACGTTGTGGATAACATCCTGGAGGACAGAGACCAGGGCAAGGGGACGTTGCTTACATTGCTAGACTGTTCCAGGGCATTTGTATTATATTTGTATTATATTATATGTATTATATGTATTGTGTATGTACTTATTTAAATAAATTGAAAATAAATTGAAAAAAAAATTTGATTGTATCAGTGTACCGCTTCTACTTTCAAAGCTTGCATACTATGGTTGTGACCACAAATCAATATGCTGGTTTGATAGTTATTTGAGCAATCGATATCAGCTTGTTCAGGTGACAGAAAATGATGGTAGTAAGTCGACATCTTCACTTGGTTCAGTTGTGAGAGGTGTCCCTCAGGGATCAATTTTGGGCCCGCTTCTGTTCATAATTTACACGGCAGACATAGGTAGAACCATAACTCAAACTAGATTCCACCTGTATGCTGATGATATCCAATTGTATGTGTCTTGCAGGCCGGAGAGCTGCTCTGAGTCTGTGGGTGAGATGAATAAAGATTTAGACAATATATCTGAATGGGCGAGCAGAAATTCTCTAATACTGAACCCAAATAAGTCTAAGTTTTTGTTCATCGGCACTAGGGAGATGGTGAGCAAGGTGCAGGGATGTGGGCTGGATGTTAGGATCAAAGGTTGTCAAATAGAGCAGGTACAAGAGGCTCGGAACCTGGGTGTTGTATTTGACCAGTGCTTGCACTTTGAGACTCATATTGCAGAGGCAGTCCAAAACTGTTTTTATAGGTTGAAACTAATATATCAGATTCGACCCTATATTGACGAGGAAATGCGTATTCACTTATGTGAAACGTTGATCCTGTCTAAGCTGAATTATGCAGACACGGTGTATGGTGCCTGTCTGCTAAACCGAACTGAAAGGCTAATTCAGAGGGTGCAAAATGCTTGTGCACGATACTGCTTTAATGTTCCACCACGCTCACATATTACACCCTTTCTAAACAAAAATAAGATCTTAAAGATGTCACCTCGAAGGAAGTTACACCTGGCCTCACTTCTTTTCGGAGTTATATCTACAGGTAGGCCCACATACCTCTACAATAAACTTACATGGTCCAGCGATCTCAATAAACACATAACGAGAGGGTCTACTTACCTATTGGTTACGCCTAGACACCGAACAGCTGCTTTTCGTGGTAGTTTTAAAATAACTGCAACTCATTGTTGGAACGACTTGCCACCACCTTTAAGAACCCTGAAATCAAGTTTCAGTTTTATTAGAAGATACAAACAACATCTGCTAAAACAACAACTTCAACTTTAAAACTTACCACTCTATGCAAAACTATACCGGTCTCACTGTATCTATTATCATCCAGCTGGCCAGCGACACACTTAATACTCCAAGGCCAGTTGTTTGTGAGTATTGGGATTTTCTTTCACTCGGCTTAAAACTGTGATATGTTCTCCCATATAATATTAATGTCCTGACGCATGGCAGACACACAAAAGCAATGCCGATATATATTGTAATTGTTACAAACATAATTATTATGTGTTTCACACGTGCGGAATTTGAAATTTATCTCCAAATTTCTGTTTGTTTGCTATTTGTTTATAGTTTCCACCATTGTTATTATTGTTGGCTTGGCGTCTATTTGCAACTTTCAAACTCCGCGCGATCAGGCGAGTGCACAGATAATAAATATACAATAGCCCATAGCCAATAGTCATAGACAGGTGACCATGGTGGAAGCTCATAGTTTGTCCATTACTGGATGTTTAATTAGTTTTTTAAGATTTAACCAATTTGTTTATAGAAACTTTTTGCTCGCGTCCGTAATATATTTATTTTATTTGTTAATAATTAATTTATTTATAAAAACGGTCCCAACTGAAAACCAGCGCCATCTTGTGTCACAAGATGGCAATATGCTGAGTTGGGCCCGATTCTGTTTAGGTTATAATATGATATGTTAGTTTAAGTTTTTATGTTACTTTCTGTAAAACCTGAGCAGAATAAATGAGTTTTCTTTTCTTTTCTTTCTTTTCTATATCTTAAATTTACAAAAAAAAATATGTAAATGCACAAGGGCGGTCTTATCGCAAAATGCGATTTCTTACAGGCAACCTTAGGATGGACAGACTGAAAAGGATAGGTTTGATGGTGTAGTGATCAAATATATCTGGGAACTTATAGTTATTTGAATACAATGTACATACATATGTCACCTGTGAAGCCAGGATCAGATGTAATTAAAACTATATCACTGAATTAAAATCGTGTCGCTAGATAACAACAACTTAATTTTATAATAACCACGATAAGAGTAAAATTTATCCTCACTCTGTCAGCTTTCCTCACATCCTCACATCAGCCCTAATAGTCCACTGCTGGACTAGGCCTCTCCTTTGAAAGGATGAATTGGCCTACTATACCACGCTGGCCAAACGGGTTGGTATAGAGTTTGTATCAAGTTTTCCTTCTCTTGCAGTGTTGTTCTCTCCATACTATGCTCCCCCCTGTCGGCTCTTACGACACCCATGGGATGATATGGGGTAGTGATTTTTCGTATTCGTAATCCGTCATCACACGGACAAAAAGGCAAAAATTAAAACCACAGCAATTATAATGAATATGAAATTTCAACGTCAATTAATAAACTCGGGCTACGAATGTACGACACATTACATCAGATAAACATAATAATTGGCGGAACTGACCGCCACTCCGTTCCGTTGAAAGCTCTCAAGCCTACCGCAGCCGTACAGTCACTTCAATAACATTGATTTATGAATGGACATTTTTGGGAGATATATTAAATTTGATTTATTATTTTCGGATATTTTTATTGTAAAAAGAATATTATTATCGATGACAAAGATATTTTATGAATACAAGAATCAGTCCAGTACCGCAACTAATATGATATTAAATAAACTCGAAACAACTAATTAAATTGACTTGTGTGGTATAAGCACGGCTGCAACGAACTAGCGAGGTGATCAATTTGACCAAAATATGACCATCAATCCAAATGTCACGTAGAAGTTGTCGTAAATTTCGACTAAACGATTTCGAAACTTCAGGGAATATGGTTAAAATGCAAAGCTCAACTCAGTATTCAGATATGAAAAGGACTATAGCGCGCACTTACGACGACGGGGCAACTTGCCGGCAGTAGGTACATTCATCGAAAGAAAAGCATGTAAGTTAAAAACATAGTTGGTATCATACAAAGAAAGTAACCAAAAACACTGAAAACCGACTCAATACATACGATAACTCAGATTTTCGTTAAAAAGATTTTATGTCACACAATTTATCAATTTTCCTCCTTCACCTTCCGTATAATGAAAATAATTGTATCGCCTCGAATCCACTTGAGGTAATCAATATGAAATCAATCAATAAGCGAGTTGAATCCAATGATTGATTGTTTTAAAAGCTCTCAAAGCTACACGCTGTAAGAGAGACAGATCTTATCGTTTCAATTCAGTTAATGATTCAAGGCGGTGAATCTATTTACTGCGCGATTGTGAGTCCTGGCAATAAATTTAGAATGGCGGTGTGTAAAATAAGAAAATTATAGTGTATTCTTTTAAATCATTGTATTTTTTGAGCATTCTCAGATTATAACTGCGAATGTTGCATCCACAATTTAGAAGCATCATTATTTTCCTTGATCTTCTTAAAAACCACCTCGACCTGCAGATATGTCTGTGAGACAAGAGGTTTGTGTCACATACATACAAATAAAAAGAGAAAATCGAAAACATTTATACTCCTAACAACAACTTCGAGTCACACTCATTTTTGTGCTGTATGTAGTGAAGCGGTTGGATGCGGGCAGTTCAAGAGCTGTTTGTACGGAAAGCTTTGGGAAGGCCTACGTTCGTCATTTGGCGGACGTCTTTGATAGTGATAATAATTGAAACCAATTGACGCGACAACAGATATTAATATTTCATTTTCACCGAGATCTGGTGAATTTTTAACCTCGATATGTACTTTATCGAGCCTCATAGATGCGTTTTGTAGAACAATGACCTTCGCAAACCTAGCATTGCCAGGTTGTCGATAACGTTAATAGGTTTAACGATGTTTCGTAATGTTAAATGTTTTAAAAGCTGCGTTATGGAAGCTTTATAAGGCTTCTCATTTTTGTTTCACATAGGTAAGTGGTCGCCGTATCCCGGATAAAGAGCCTGAATGAAATTTACAAATTGTGATGTCAAAACTACACGGGTCATGCAGCTCCAAATACTATAATGGCAATTAACGAGGAGTTCCCTTGCTATTTGATATTATTTTGGTGCCTCATCAACTTTTTTATCGCATTGAAAAGCTCTATAAAAGGGACACTTTTCCATAGCTCGACCACTTAAAGACCAACAACTTGAGATCAACTTGGATCCTGATGGAAGGAATAGGTATGACTGCCCACATTATGTAAGTTTGGCTTACGCACTAAAGGGTAACTACCACGGTGTCCTCAGCCACAGGATCGTACGAATCAAATCCGGTGTGGTATGGCATGCACAAGTCTGCCGAGATTCGATCAGATCACGCCGATCTACTAATACAGTAATTTCAAGTTTAACTGTTTCAAATAGTCGTAGGAGTGGTACAGGTGAAGGTCGAAGTCTATTATTCATTGAAGTTTAATAAATATTACTAAAAGAAAACCAAAAATATAAGAGTGCATAAAAAAAAAATGCTTTTCGTAATAACTAATTCGTCCGTGTAAGCTTACCTATAATTTGTGCGTAGGTACGTATCCACGAAGGTAAATTCTCATGGGAGAACCTGTCATGTTACATTTAATTCCCGGTTCAAGTGATTTCTAATGTAAAATCTAAACTAAGACAATCTAAAAATCTAAACTACGTAAATCTAAACTGAGTCAGTTCACGAATTGCCCAAGGTGAATAACAGCTGATACCCCGTGTACATTTCCAAAGTGACGAAAGCAACGTCAGCAAAAGGAATTTAATTTTATCAGAAGTCTTTTGCCGTCAACTGCTGGACACAGGCCTCTCCTAAATTGTCCTCACAATAGCCCGTGAGCTAATAGGAAGATTTGGCCTACTATCACGCTTGCTAGACGAGTTGGTATAGGGTTTCATGTCGAGTTTGCAGAGATACTATTTGCCTTGTATATTTTTCTAAGTCGCCTCTTACGACACCCATGAAATTAAAACAGGCAGTGGCCACAATTTTATTTAAAGATATAAAAAAAATGAAGATATTAAAGATATAAAAAATAAGTATGTTAAAAAATATATATCAAGTGCTATTCTTAAAAAAATCTAAGATTTATTCATTATATTGTACTAAAACATACAGAATACGCTCCAGTAAACTAAAAAGTCAAATAGGTATAATGTTAAAATATAAAGCGTAGAGAGCTTTGCGAGTATATCAGATATGTTTTTGCTGCCTCTAGTTATCTGTAAAGATAGTGAGGGCGCGAAAATATAAATGAAAGTGCTACTAACATTTAACATTTAATTTCTTTTACGTTTATTTAATTTAAAGAAAACATTAATTTTATTTAAATTACAATGCTCATTTATATTTTACAAATTATATCAGTCCCTATAAGAAAATGTCGGTTTTTACTTATACCGGTTGTAGTTGCGATATATCGCCCGCCGGCAAATCGAAATGTTTCCGATTTCCTTACATCCTTAAATGAACTTCTGACGTCACTCTGTTCCTACAAAAACGTAATTTTAACTGGTGATATAAATATTGATATTGCTCCTAATAATAAGGACACGCGATCAATAGATTATTTAACCATGCTCGCGTATCATGGTATGTTGCCCGGTCATATTATACCTACACGCCTAAATAGCTCTTGTCTTGATCACATAATCCTTAAAACTACAAAACTGGCCTTTTGTTACGTTGCCCATACCTCAGTTACCGATCACGACACTATTATCCTGTTTCTTTCCACGAGTTCTCAAAATAAATACGATCCCTATCAGACAAAAACAACTAAAGTTATCGACTATAACACAATTGAACAAGTACTTTTGGAGACAGACTTTAGTCTTTTATATAATATGACTAATGTAGACGAGGCTGCTACCTATTTCATAAACAGTTTGAACAGAACTATATTAGCTAATACACAACTCAAATTTCTACCTAACCGCAAACGACTGAAAAAACCGTGGATGACACCAGGCCTTCTCAGATGTTTGCGTAATAGAGATCGCCTACACTTAAAACTCAAGAAAACACCAGATAATTTAATTTTAAAAACCACATTCACCAGATACAGAAATTACTGCACGAGTATTCTGAGATCAGCTAAACTTATTTTTGAAAAAAATCTTATAAGTAAGGCACAAAACAACAACAAAAAGCTATGGGAAGCCATCAAATCTATTACCCACTCTACCAAGAAAAAACAACCAGCTACTGATCTCCTATCTTTGTCGGATCCCCAACGTTCTATTAATGATACTAACCAGTTTTTTGCTAATATTGGACTCACTCTAGCCGAAAAAAATATAGCATCTGCAAAGAAACACCCAGAAGTTCAACACTCTCCAGAGTCCCTGCACAGCTTTGTGCTACTGGAAACGAATGAGACTGAAATTGACCTATTAATATCAAGTCTAAGAAGCGATTGTGCAGTGGGCTCTGATAATATCTCTGGAGCCTTCCTAAAAAGGTTTAAGAGTATCCTAACTTCGCCGGTCACTTTTATTTGCAATCTAGCACTTAGTACAGGTACTTTCCCAAATGCTTTCAAATTGGCTATAGTTCACCCCATATATAAATCAGGAGACAGAGACCGTGCAACAAACTACAGGCCTATTTCTATTTTACCCGCACTCTCAAAAGTTTTGGAAAAACTCATAAATAAAAGACTAACTAAATATTTGGATCATAATCATCTACTTTCTACACATCAATATGGTTTTAGGTCCCGTATATCCACTAATACAACAGTTCTTGATTTAACCAATAAAATTGTAACTCATCTGGACAAAAAAGAAAAAGTAATTGGAATATTTTTAGATCTAGCTAAGGCTTTCGACACGGTCTCTGTCTCCCTGCTCATTACCAAACTTGAAAGCATTGGCATACGTGGCGAACAACTCTCTCTTTTCAAGAGCTACCTAACTGGTAGGCGCCAATGTCTGAAAATTGGAGATTGGATTAGTGAGGAACTACCTATATCCTATGGAGTGCCCCAGGGTAGTATCATCGGTCCAACATTATTTTTAATTTACATCAACGACCTCTGTCAGCTCAATCTCCAAAATGGTTCAATTTTTACCTACGCCGATGATACTGCTCTAATATTTCATGCATCTTCATGGGAGTTGGCCTTCAGTCGCGCTCAATTAGGACTCAACGCAGTGGTAACTTGGCTAACTAATAATTTGTTAACATTGAACGTGGACAAAACAAAATACCTTGCATTCTCACTCTCATCCCAAGGTAAATGCATGAATGGTTCCCACACCTTGATTGCACATTCCTGCAGTTCACTATCAGATATGCATTGCAGTTGTCCCAAACTACACAGAACTGAATGTATAAAATACTTAGGTGTACAGCTAGATGATGTTCTTTCATACCATTGCCACATTGACACACTTGCCTCTAGGTTGCGTAAATTAATGTATGTTTTTAAGGGACTCCGACATGTTGCCGATACAGGGATTCTTAGACAAGTGTACTTGGCTCTGTGCCAATCACTTACTCAATATTGTATAGTGACTTGGGGTGGAACCGATAAAACCCATTTGTTGAAGTTAGAACGTGCTCAGAGGGCACTTCTTAAAGTTGGATGGAAATTGCCCTTTCATTTTCCTACTACCAAACTATACGAAACTTGTGATGTCCTCTCAGTTCGGCAATTATTTATCTTAAATACCATTTTAACTACTCATTCACGGATACCTTACGAACCATCAAAATTCGCAACAAATCGTCGTAAACATACCGTATGCCAAACGCAATCGTTACGGACTAGATTAGCGCAGCATCATTTTTGTTATCTTAGCAGCTTTATTTATAATAAGGTAAATAAAATCTTAAATATCTACCCGATATGCAGAACTGAATGTAAAAAAACTGTCACAAACTGGTTGCGTGGTCTTAAGTATGATGACTTAGAACAGATTCTTGTTGCCCTACAATAATGATATCTATCTCCCACATACACACACACTTACACACATAGACACGCACAAATACACCCGACATGCACGTTTTTCACATAAAATCCCACCCACATGTACAAACAAACATACACACACACTCACATACACACAAACTCTAACACATACACACAAATATACTACACACAAACTCTAACACATACACACAAATATACTGTATGCATGCTTTTAGTTTTAAAAAATATATATAATTTATCATAATATCTTGTACCATGTTCTCTTGCAACCCTTATTTTATGAGCCAGTTATGTCTATTTTCAAAGTAATGTAAACATCAGCAGATTATGATGTAAATTTGTTAGAGAGGGGCCTGGAGATTTGTCATACAGGTTTCGAACCTACTACAGACTCCAGTTCTCTCACAAAGGTCTTGTTCAACAGCTGTATTGACAACAAATTTTATTGTTTTTATATACAATATGTACCTTTATGAGAGAAAATAAATAAATTATTATTATTATTATTATTATTATTATTATTATACCCAATAGCAATCAAATCGTGCTTCTCAAAATTACTTATCAACGTTATAATCGATTTTAAACTTTCGCGATTTGTATACATCATACAAAATAAATTAGCGGGTCTTAATCGCGTATAACTAACTTATTTAAGGTATAAATACCTATTTGGTTCCGACGTTTCGCTCGTCTTGCACCGAGTGTGGTCGCGGAGAGACTGATGAGAGCTCAGCGCCGTCTTGTGGAAGTGCGGGTTTCGGTACCTACCCTCACTTGGTCTTTATTTAAGTTCGCAATGTTGGTACTCCAACACACTACACTAATGACGTCTACACACTGTTGAGATTTATCACTGCGGCGGTGTCTACACTTGCTGATGACTGGATTCCAAGTAGCCGATAATCTATATCCGTGTGGTGACGGATTAAGAATACAGATTGTCACCACCCCATATCATCCCATGGGTGTCGTAAGAGCCGACAGAGGGAGATTATTATGCAGAGAACAGCACTGTAAGAGAAGGAAAACTTGATACAAACCCTATACCAACCCGTTTGGCCAGCGTACTATAGTAGGCCAATTCCTCCTTTCAAAGGAGAGGCCTAATCCAGCAGTGGACTGTTAAAGGCTGATGATGATGATAATCTATATCCATCCTCCCGGTTGAAATTGTTATGTTTCTTGATTTCTACCGCTTCACGTACTATCCTGGAGTAATAGTGACGATCGGTGGATAAGACATGTGGTTGATGCAGTTCTATCCAGTGGTTTGGTCCAGACTCCAACAAATGTCCTCCAACAAAAATTTATAATATTAGTGTAGATAAGTAGTCAAGTGTCTATCACGCTTTTAAAATACCTACTATACCATGCATAGCAATGCAACAGGGTCCATGATAAAATTAATACATTGATACACATAACTTTAAAATAAGACACATTGTGGTAATAAAGAATTTAGGATACTTACGTGGTAGAAACGATACCTATATGTCAATTTTGAAGTTGCTAGGTACTTGGCGGCTACTGCTACTATAATTATAATAATAATATAATTTATTTATTTGCTGAAAGGTTTCACAATATTAACACTTATTTTACAATGTTAAGTAAAGTGACATTGACAAATTCGTGTTTTGTTGGACTCTGGTACTGGTAAGATTTAACTTGTGTTATGCGTACCAGTTCCCTTCCATACAATGACAAATTAAATATGAAAACAATAAAAGGAGCGATTACTATACGTGATGTTAGTGTTATTAATATTATATAGAACCTTATGTACATATTAATTAAAAATCGTACATAAGTGCTTCATACATTCAGCCTCATATGAATAAAATGTTTGTATACGTAAATGTCTGTGTATGCGTATGTATGTATGTATGTGTGTGTATGTGTGTGTATAATCAGTGTAAGTATTATCGTTATAGAATATATATCTTCAACAATTTATCCGTTGCATCATAATTTAGCAACCTATTACGTAATATGTATTTTTATTTGAATTTCGGCAACTAATGGTTGCGTTTAGCGGAATATAATTTAGTTGCGCTTTGTTGGTTGCAGTCCAAAATAGGTGTGCTTCTAGGAATACCCCCAATGTCTTTCCAAAATAAGCTCAAAGCATCTGGACAAAAATACCAACACTAAATTCACGAATAAGTTTCTCGTATATAATTTTATCATTTTCCCTCAATCAGCAATCTAGCGGCCTTTATAAAAATGATAATTCTTGTTTTCAATGCGTTATTATCTCCGTAACCGACATTCTGCCAGTATCTTCATTATAAATCCATCGGGTCCCTATCTTGACTGAGATAGTAATTAGATTCACTCCCCTCGCAATATTTTATCATGCCAAGCTTGTTAAGGTACCGATGGACGGTATAGAATCTTCTAGAAAATAAGAGCGATTTTATAAAGAAAGTTGCGTTTGTCATTATATTGCGAGCCGATAGTATCAAGCAAACAAGTTTTAAATCTGGTTTTAAGATTATTTATTAAAGCTTGAAGAATAAGTGCCTAGAATTTTATACTGGACTATAAGACCATACAATATTATCATAAACAGTCTAGTTTTTTTTCGATTGCTATCAAACGTGTTTGAGCCCGTAGGCTGTATAACCATAAAATTACCTCCACTTGTCAAAATGATGAAGACTCGAAGACACAATAAACGATAAGCCGCTAATCTTAATAACACAACAATGTAAGTTGTCCAAAAACTGGAATATTCAACATATTTTAGAATTTTATTTCTATCTTCTTTATCACCCTAATAAAAGAACATAACATAACTTCACGCCTTTTATCCCCGAAGGGGTACGCAGAGGTGTATTACACACCCACTTTTCGACAGTTATGTTTCGGTCCCAATGTAATAGGGGGTGAGCCTATTGCCATCTACCGGGCACATTATTAAGCGAGAGATAATTAACATTTTATCCGCACATAACTCCGAAAAGTCAGAGGTGTGTGCCCGGGGTACAAAAAAAAATACTTATATATATACGGGAATTAACGCGAACATGCATTAGGTATTTACATACCTTATTTTGCTTGACGTTTCGAGACGGTTGCACGTCCCGTGGTCGCAAGCTGCCTGGTGTAGCAATGTCACGTCTCCGAGTGCGAGGTAGAAGATTCTATTTCTACCCCTGCGTCGTTGATTTTCGAAGTACCGGCGCAAAACACACTAACCGTATCTATTGAATTTATCTATTAAATATGAGGGTAGAAAATTAATAGAAGCCGACTATTAAAATCCCTCGTAACCCTCCAAACGCGATCGCGTGGTCAATTAAGTCCATGTGGCTACTAATAGGTACCGAGTCAGGAACACAAGAGAAAGTGAAATACGAACTTTTCCCAAAAGAAATATATTGTATATTATTTTTTGAGTTAAGTACTAGGTATGTGTCGGAGTATTAGCAAATACACATAAATAACAGTACGCACAACTTCTAAGAATTCCGAAGAAGTGTTTGTTGGTCGTATATTATCATGACGCATGAATTTAAGACAAAATGTGGTTTATTTTTCTTCACCTTCACTGGAATGATATATTGTGTGTGAATGGTGAGACTTGCTTTCAATCTACATTTTATGTGGTGAGTAATACAATAGCACTATGTCAAACTTCTTCTTTTTCCATTTACAGCGAGTTAGGTAAGGATTCGAACTACTTCATTAACGAGACATACAACTAACACATAGAAACTAAAATGCGATCTCGCGTAAAAGCGATCTGACGTATTAAATTGCCCTGTAGATGGCAATAGGCTCGCTCCCTATTATATTGGGACCGAAACATAACTGGCGAAGTGTGGGTGTATAATAAATCTCTGCCTTCCCCTTCGGGGACAAAAGGCGTGAAGTTATGTTATGTTGTATTAAGACGAAAATAACAAGTTACAATACCAACAATTATTTTGGCATTCGTGATTTTCTTTTCCTAAATTTTTTTACAACTACTGCCCTCAACTATACGTATATAAATTGCCATATTTAAACCTGCTATCACACAACTAGTTGAAGTGTTTGCTCGTATGCGCCAACACTTGAACTACAATCTGATAATGCAGTTTAAAGATTACATACTTTAACATGGTCTATGATATTCAGTAACCTACATACATATCGTCACGCCTTTTATCCCCGAAGAGGTAGGCAGAGGTGTATTAATACACCCACTTTTCGCCAGATATACTTTAGTCCCACGTAATAAGGGGCGAGCCTATTGCCGTACCGGGCACATTTTCAGACTCCGTGCTGCTACTGAGAATTTCGTAACAGAAAAACCCAATAACACTGCCCAACCCAGGAATCGAACCCGGGACCTCCCGATCCCACGCGCACATTTATGCCGCGAGACTAACGAGGCAGTCGTATAGGGTTTGATGTCGAGTTTTCCATCTCTACGCAAAGATGGTATTTGCATCGTGTTATCTCTTAGTCGCCTCTTACGACACCCACGAGAAATTGGGGGGTGGTGACACTTGTATTCTATGCCGTCAACCACACGGCAATATTCAGTAAAATTAGCTATATTATTTTTTTATTGTACGTGTCGTGACGGTTCTTCACTAAACGATGTCAATGGTATCTTCGGAAAGAGACGGAAAACTCGATATCAAACCCTAAACGAACCAACCTGGCCAACGTAGTAGTAATAATAGGGCAAATCTGCCCATTGACTGTGTTATTAGAATATGCCTATTTCCAGTACTACAAGAGGCTGTATGATGGCTTGAAAAGCGCGCTGAAGCTTTCTCCATCATAATAATAAATAAAAGTATATAGAGCGATAGCTTTCATAACGCTATTTGCGTTTACGCCAATTAGACAATTGACAACAAGTAATATACTAAAGCGCAGTCCATTTTACGGACGTGGCACTTATGAAAAGTAAATAGAAAAGCCTCATGTCTAATAATATATTACCGAAAGTTATTATTAAAATCGAGGTTTACACGATGCTACTAGATTATTTGACATTATACTAGTAGCTGACAGCACAGCCAGCTTATTCCGTGTGTATCCTACAATCCGGTCCCATTGGTTTCATCGGTCGGATTCGTTAGTTAAAATTAGAGAAATGACGAATAGACGGCATCCGATATAAGGTTATACAGAGTGCCCAATTGGTCCCCATCTCCGATGCGATCGGAATAAGAGTATATGTTTTTTTTAATTAAATTTTTGCCAATAAAAATCATGTACAAAGGCGGACTTAATGCCAATGGCATTCTCTAACAGTCAACCTAGGGTGATGCAGAGAAGTCAATTAGTAGGTCAGTTCCGAATTTTAGCCGTAACAAATATAATTTATTCAATTAAAATATATCGTTACGTTATAATTCCAAACGAAGCCTAAAAATGGGATCCGATAAACTTTTCATGAATAATAATTATTATTTGACCAGATGCTGACCCCAAGTAAAAAGACAACAAAAGCAAACTATGCTCATCGTTGAATAAAAAATCATCTCTACCTAAACCTCTCGGTAATATGTAAAGAATATCTTATTAACATTTCCCTACAAGCTAAAAGGTTAATCAATCGCACACTGAGATAAATTAAACAGAGTATACCTATAACACTCTTTCTCACTGTACAGACCCACATCCGGAGTAATTAATGCACATAATTTAATAACTAGACTGATATGAACATACGGAATTCATACGAACTGGCCCAAAATAGTATTCTCCCTGGAAATTTTAATTATGAACGTGAACTATACATACGCAGTACCAATTCCTCTTCAAATGTATATTGTTTATTTTTAAATATATTCAGAAAAAAATGGGCATTTTAATCTTCACATAGTCTATCATTTGGATAATCTCCACAAAATTTGAGCATTTTTAATCTTCACAAAAGTGAAACATTTGGATAAACTTCACATGAGATCAAATATTAACATCTATTGTTTGTGAGCGCACCGATCATAAAATCTAGATCAACCCATGGTTTTTAGAAAAACATAAAAAAAATATTATGGCTTCCATATTTTTTCATAACTGGAAAATACCTAAAATACTCGACTCGTAGAGCCAAGCTCTTAAACTGAAGCGTCATGGATGCATTCCATCTCGAATAATGCACGCACGGTCTCTTTATATATAGCTTAACGATATAAATATTTTTTTCTTATTTTATTTATATAATATATATAAATATGTATCACTTATATACATATGTATTCGTATATTGTATACATATATATATGTATAATGTATGTATAGATATATAAATATATATTTAACATTTTATAAGTAATTATTGTGTAGATTATTATAATGTACCTGTTTATAATATGATTGAAAATTAATATCAAGTTTTATATATTTTATACATCTGCCACACTCTTCTCTGCATCACCCTAAGGTTGACTGGCAGAAAATTCTATATAGCATTAAGTCCGCCTTTGCATACATTTTGCAGAAGTGTAAAAATAAATAAATATAACTAGATACACGAACCGTTTTCTATCCGTGCCCGGTCATACGAATATCGGTTTTATAGACCATCTGCAGTTTAAACACTCGCACTATAAACTAGGACCAAGTAAATTCGAATTTTACAGAACTTTTTAAAAGCATCGATGGATTTTTTATCTGTGTTGTACAATCATTTTATTTCTGGTATTGATAGAGTTGTTAGATTTATTTTATTCTGAAAAATCTTTTTGTAAAAAAATGTGATTATGTTTTATTTAAAATCTATGTACTTGCTATGTGATATTTACTATGAGTATTCTGTGTACCTATATATTCTATTTGTATATTCATAAGAAATTCAAACTCATACATTGGATTATTTACTGTTTCGAGTATTTCAGTTTAATACTTTTCGTGGAAGCTTCCATACTTTCTTCTTTCATATTTTTCATTTTTGTTTGTTGCTTCATTATCCTCTCGACTGTGACATGTCAAAATGCCAAAAATTCATGTCTGTGGAGTTCCGTGAGCGGACTTTACACAGACAGGGTATTTTTAGGGTATAGACAGTCAAGAGGTTATGGACGGCACTGCAAACAGTAATATTTTGTATATATTTGTATTATAAAATTACTTTATCACTTTGAGTAAGATAATTACAAGAGAGAAAATAAACACTTTAAAAGCATGCATTGCCATATATCATACGATGACTGACAAGCAAATGAACCATGATATAAGAATTATATGATTTGATATCTCTCAGCTAGACTAAATCAATATACTCACATTCAACCCACCTCTCTAAATCCTAGGCTTTCCTGTGCTAAAATGGGTTTCAATTGATTCTTTTACGATCCTACAAGATGTAAATAGTGAAAGTGGATAGTGATTTTCTTCACGTCACGTCTTAGGTTAAATCTACAAATCGAGTTTCATGCTTTCAATTTATTTTAAACCAGACTTAGACCGCTGTTCTGTCCGCATGGGAGTCAGTTATAGCCTATGTCCCTCTCTAGCTCCTAACTACCGCCGTTCAACTCATACCATAATATCGCTCCATAGCAACGTAAGAGAATGACACACAATCGAACACACATTCACATTCATATTATGAATGTGAAAGTGTGTTTACCTAACTATGTGTGATAAGTACAAGTATCTTGGTGGTATGATGCACAGATAACCAACACAGATTAGCTGCAGCGTGGTTTAAGTGGCGAGAAGTAATTGGTGTTACCTGCGATAAGGAGATGCCTGTCAAACTCAAGGGTTTGATATATCTAACCATGATAAGGCCAGTTCCTTCGTATGGCAGCGAAACATGGGCTGCAACTCAAAAGATCGTGCATACCATCCCAGTTGCCGAAAGGAAGATGCTGAGGTGGATGTGCGGCGTAACCAGGCTTGACAAAATCCGCAACGAATACGTGAAAGGAAGCCTCGGTATACGCGACATCGCCGACAAGGTGCAGAAGAGTAGGCTGCGATGGTATGGTCACGTGAAAAGGAGGCCACCAGACTACGTTGGAAATTTGTCACTACAGCTTGACTTTGACCCCGGTCGGAGACCTAGAGGAAGACCCAAGACAAGATGGAGAGATGTAGTGCTAAGGGACAAGAGGGACTGCAAGGTCACTGACGATGATGTCACGGATAGTGCAAAATGGAGGAGAAAGAGAAAGAAAGCTGACCCCACCACCAGTGGGATATATAGCTAGGAAGAGAGAAAGAATATGAATATGCATGTTCAAATCTTGGCTACTAAAAGTATCTTGACCAGGGCTATAATGTTTAGTGCTAGCAACCAACCTGTAGCGCTTCATCGAGGCTAGGTCCCTGGTTGCCATCAACCATAAAGCACACTGATTCGCCCGCTTCAACCTCTTCACCAATCAGATTGATGAACATTAACGCAAAATAGACTGATACTAGGTCTCTTCTCCAAAAGTGACTCCGAATGTTTTTGTCAATAATCTTGGCCATACCGAATAAAAAACGCTGTGAATGTGTCTCCATTTGCCATTTATTGCCGTTGGCACTTAATCTTCGGGTTACATCGGGTTTTAGCTATGTCAATCACCATTTGATATTATTAGGTAAGCCAATAAACGATTTGCGTGCAGGGCTACCACTGATCATGGTTATAATTTTCACAGAAGTGGAAAAGAATATCCTCAATACAATTTACAATTCATAGCCATGATTGTTGATTGCAGCCAAGATTCTAGAAGCTGGTGACATAATAATATTACAGAATATTTGTGCATAGAAATTCAAGTTCTAATAGAAAACCTCTCTGAGGGCATATGTCATCAAATAGGCGTATTTATTTGCTTTTCAGTTGTATAAATAGCACGTTTTTGGCTCAAACAATCGTCTAATAAGATTTGTCAATATGATACAAAATATATCCATAGCCACAAATCTTATTAACATGAAATGCCTGAAACTGACGCGTAACAGCCCTACTACACATAATTACTTTCGATACCTCTTTGTCTCCGCTACTGACGATTACTTCAACATACTCCTGACATGGGTTCGCCAATAATTTGTGTACGCTGGCAAAAACTGCTACAGTATTATTATTGAGAATGAGTACTAGAAGGATTTTAGGCAGATTATAATCAAAGTAACTTACTAAGAATATTTTTATGTCATCATCGTCCTGGCGTTATCCCGGTTGCATCCAAGACTTTAGTCTTGACGCCGGCTTCTGACTACTGGTCTTACCAGATTTGTTAGAATATGAGCTTTCCAACAGAGTGACTACTGTCTGGCCTCTATAGCGCAAAAGGAGTATAGATAGATGCAGTCTATTGCTCTCTGTGATAAAACCTGAAAGTGAAAAGATGTTGCATATACAGTTTCACTCTTCCCATGTAGTTTTATGTGACAAGTCGTCGACGCACGTCAATTACCGCTAAAGTACAAAAATTAAATCGACGGCTCTAAGGCATCGCTGTCGCGATTTCTCGCGATTTGTAGATAGTGTACAGGAGAAATTCAAACAACCAACCTCTATGTAATTTAAACAACCAACCTCTATGTAAGTACTGGCCACAACTGACGGTTCTACGTTTGAGGTTTGAACTTGATATATGAAGAATACGAAATTACTTTATTACTTCATAGTATTGACATTGTCATTTGAAACATTATATACTGTGTAAAATCATATGAGAACTGTATTATTAATGAATATGTTGATGTGCTGATACAATATTAGATGTGCTGACTGCATGATGATCTGCGCTTTGATGATATCACAAATGGGCGCTGGAGCTAAGTATTTAGTGATTCCTACTGTTTGCGAGTAGCTAGTGTTGTAAAGCTAATTATATGGGATCCTATTGTTTCTACGTATCTAGAAATTGGTGATGTATTGTATGGTAATTCTGTATTGTAATAGTAGAGATGTTTTAGAGCTCTGCTGAGGATAAAGACATTTATGCCTCAGTGGAGAAAATAACGGAGACGTCCGTTACAGAGCGGTGATAAGACCGACAGTTAAAATACCTTGGCAGCGGTGAAATATCCGACAGGTATAGAGTTATTAAAAGACCTGATATCGGTGAAAGATCCGACAGGTATTATGTTATTGAAAGACCTGACATATTGTAATTGGCAGTTATATAATTCGTAATTCGTTCCATAGAAATTGATGGACCTGCAATACTAGACTGCCGGACAGTGGAATCATATAACCTTTTAACCTACAGGTCGCACTGAAATGATACAGGAAGAAACATACTGACAAATGCTTGGCATCGAGGTCAAAGGAACTGTCTACGTCATGATATGTAAGTTTCTTAACATTACATTTGCCCGCTCATTTCAATATCTATCGGCGTTCCGTTACAAACCCCTTAAGCATCAATATACCTTGCCGACATGGTGGGTGCAGACAAGTATTAGATGAAGTGGAAAGATACATGAGAGTTCTTCAATGTATGGGAGAGGATACTGAGTCTACGACTATGAGATACATCACTATGGAAAAATTTCCTCAAGAGATAATATTTGAATTGAAAATGAGAATAGGGTCTGATGAGTCCATTAACAATATGAAAAAACAGCTGGCATTAATAATTTCAGCCAAGGAAGAAGCAAAAAGGATAATTGAAGGAACTACACTAGAAAGTTCTCAATATACTGTTCAAGCATTATACAGCAAAACAGAAAAGTCACAGAATGAGCAAGGAATTATTAATAATAATCAAATTAAACAAGATAGGAGGAATAAAACTCATAACATAAATTTAATTAAACCAAGAAACAATCAAAATTATCAATGTAATAAACGAAATTTTCACAACAGACAAGATGAAAACAAGATGGAGTTTAAAAGAAAGAAGTTAAGCTGTGTCTTTTTTGATAATGACCATTTTAATGATAAATGTAGATAATTTAAAACTCTTCAAGATAGAACAACAAAATTGAAAGAAAGTAACCGATGTTTTAATTGCCTTAAAAGGGGACATGTGTATAGGCAATGCACATACAAAAAACCTTGTTGGTATTGTGGTAAATCAGCACTACATAATTGTGCGTTATGTCCCAAGAGATTTATCGAAGATGTCAAAGGTAAACAGAAAGTTACAAACATTATGCATGTTAACAACTATGGGTATACAATTCTTCAGACAGCTATTGTGAAAGTTAAAGGAATCAATAAAAGCAAATCTTGTAGGATGCTTTTAGATTCAGGAAGCCAACGTAGTTATGTATCTCAAGAAATAGCCAAGGAATTGAACTTACCAGTCGAAGAAAATAATCAACTCTTGGTATTTACATTTAGTTCCAAGACACCACAAGAATTAGACAGCTCTTTAGTAAAACTTCAAATTGAAACCTTAAATAAAACTAATAAGACATTTTTTGTTAATGTAGTACCAACAATATTTAATGGAATCCCTTATATAGGACCAAACATGGTTGAATTACATGATAAAGAAAAGTATAAGTTGGCTGATGACGGATCATTATTTGATCGTATTGATATTCTAATAGGTAATTATTACTATTATTCTATTATGTCAACCAATAAAAAACAAATTGAAGAGAATTTATATTTGGTTGAGTCCGAATTTGGTTGGATTTTATCAGGAACAACAAGCAAAAAACAGGTTGATCAGCTAACAGCGTTAACTTACTTCCAATCATCATACGAATTTGGATTACATCATCCTGATCCACCATTAGATAATATAAATTTAAAATGTTTATGGGATTTGGAGTCCATAGGGATAATAGATTCACCAAGGGCAAATAGGGATGAAGAAGCAATCAATCACTTTAACAATACCACAGAATATAAAGATAACAGATACTATGTTACTTGGCCATGGAAAGAATATCCACCAAATTTATCTGTAAATTTTGGATTACCACTTGGAAGATTGGTAAATTTAATGAAAAGTTTAAGTCCAAAATCTTTGCTGGATTATGACAACACTTTGAAAGAACAATTAAAAAAGGGAATCATAGAAGAAATTACAGTAATGGAGGAGAATGAACATCCGGTTCATTATATACCTCATCATTGCGTAACAACACCTGGAAAAGCCATAAGAATTGTTTATGATGCTTCAGCTAAAATAAAGGATAATAAAAGTTTAAACGAATGTTTATACCGTGGTCCAATACTGTTGGAAGATTTAACCGGACTTATTTTAAAATTTCGATGTCACAATTTTGGAATAACGGCTGATGTAGAAAAGGCGTTTTTACAGATGGGTCTACAAAATGTGGACAGAGATGTGACAAGATTTCTATGGGTGAAAAACATAAAGGAGCCTCCACATAAAGAAAATCTCATTCATCTAAGATTTACCAGAGTACCGTTCGGTACAATTTCTAGTCCATTTCTATTAAACGCAACTATCAAACATCATTTGCAGAAGTCTGAAGATAATCAAATAAGAACATTGGCTCAAGAGATATATGAAGATAATTTGGTAACCGGAGTAAAAACAGAAGAAGAATGTCTGAAGTTGTACCATGTAGCGAAAAAGGCATTCCAACAAATATCAATGAACTTGAGAGAATGGAGTTCAAATTCACAACCTTTTATGAGTCAGATTTCAGATAAGAATTCAAACGAAATAATTAAAATTTTAGGTTTGTATTGGCACGTAAAAACAGACACACTTCATTTGAAATTTCATTTAACAGTCAAGATTGTAACCAAAAGAGGCATTTTAAAAGTTATTGCATCTATCTACGATCCATGTGGGCATGTAGCGCCCACATTACTACCAGCAAAGTTATTTCTGCGGGAGTTGTGGAAACAAAAAATAAAATGGGATACAAAGTTATCCACTGGATTACTAGACAAATGGTCAGACATACAAGATGATTTATTGGAAATAAAAATAATTCAAAGCAAATATTTTTCTGAAGAATTAAAGGGAAAGGAAACAGATCTAAAAAGGAATTTAGGTTTATTCACGGATGTAGATGGCATACTCAGATGTAAAGGACGTCTTAAAAACACAGACTGGTCTTATGACAAACGTTATCCCATATTGATTCCAAAGGAGAGTGAATATACTAATAGTATCATATTGAAAACTCACAAAAATAATTATCATGTTGGTGCAAACCACACGCTTAGTATTATACGTGACACGTATTGGATTCCACAAGCTCAAGTTCAAAAGATCATAAGAAAACGCCCGGAATGTGTAAAACATGGAGGTGGACCGTACAAACTACCACCTACTCCAGCTCTTCCACCCGAAAGAGTAAACTTTTCAATGCCATTTACATTTACAGGCGTAGATTACTTAGGACCTGTAATGTTAGCATCAGAAAACGGGACAAGTAAGAGATGGATTTGTTTGTTCACGTGTTTAGCCGTTCGGGCCATACACCTGGAAGTAGTACAAAATTTATCAGCAGAAGAAGGCTTACTTGCGTTAAGAAGAATGATTTCGACAAGAGGAATACCAACGCTTGTTATCTCATTTCAAATTTTTTAACATTTCAAATTACATTTCAAATTGATATCTGAAATACTATCCAATGCATACTGTGTGGAGAATAAAATTCGATGGAGGTTTATTCCTGAACTAGCTCCTTGGTTCGGAGGATTCTACGAACGACTAGTCGGATTAGTGAAACATTGTATGAAAAGGACTCTATAAAAACACCTTTTAAGTGATAGTCAATTGTCAACGATTGTCAAAGAAATAGAGGCTATAATAAATACACGACCTTTAACATGTATTGATAACGAAATAGAACATATTCTTAAACCATCAGATTTTCTACAAGCTGGCAGATGTATCACGTTAAATACAGCTCCTGAGCAGTCTAAGATAGAAGGCACATCGACAAAATCTAATTTAGTTCGAGGGTGGAGGAAAACTCTAGTAATGTTAGATGAATTCAAGGAAATGTTTCACAATAGATTCTTGACAAGTCTCAGAGAGCGATATAGCCACTCCTATAAACAACCACGAATAACGTCAAAAGGTATTCCGAAAGAAGGTCAAGTTGTACAGATAAAGGGAGAACATAAGAATCGAACCGATTGGACGGTTGGAAAAATTGTTTCAATAATCAAGAGTTCGGACGGACTGTCTAGAGTGGCTAAAGTAAAAGTAGGAAATAACATATTTACACGTTCTATAGCGCATTTGTATCCTCTAGAAGTAGAGGAAAATGAAGAACGGAATTCATTAACACAAGATGACGTTAATGAGAGCGAAAGGTTTAATTTAGAAAATGAATATCCAATAATGTCAGTATATCAGACTCCAGATGTAAGACTAGAAGAGACAGTTGATACACTAAATCAAAGGGATAATGAAATGATAGTTGATGCTATGGAGACGACAAAAAACGCAGAAGTTAGAGATGATAAAACAGAAACAATAAAAGCAAACACAGATAAAATAGATGTTGAGACAAATGGGAAGGGCGACAATAACGATTTAGATACACGTAACAAAGACACTATTGAAGAGATTACAGAAGATAGCTCAAACGAAGTATGTAAAAAACGAGCAGAAGCAATTCGAGCCCTAGAAAAAATAAAAGAATGGACTCGTAACTTGCACATCACTCTTTTGTAATCTTGCCCCGGCGGGAGTGTCGCGATTTCTCGCGTACAATTTCTCGCGACCTGTATATAGTCTTAGGATTTTGCCCGGCGGGAGTGTCGCGATTTCTCGCGATTTGTAGATAGTGTACAGGAGAATTTAAACAACCAACCTCTATGTAAGTACTGGCCACAACTGACGGTTCTACGTTTGAGATTTGAACTTGATATATGAAGAATACGAAATTACTTTATTACTTCATAGTATTGACATTGTCATTTGAAACATTATATACTGTACAAAATCATATGAGAAATGTAGTAAATGTATTATTAATGAATATGTTGATGTGCTGATACAATATTAGATGTGCTGACTGCATGATGATCTGCGCTTTGATGATATCACAAATGGGCGCTGGAGCTAAGTATTTAGTGATTCCTACTGTTTGCGAGTAGCTAGTGTTGTAAAGCTAATTATATGGGATCCTATTGTTTCTACGTATCTAGAAATTGGTGATGTATTGTATGGTAATTCTGTATTGTAATAGTAGAGATGTTTTATAGCTCTGCTGAGGATAAAGACGTTTATGCCTCAGTGGAGAAAACAACGGAGACGTCCGTTACAGAGCGGTGATAAGACCGACAGTTAAAATACCTTGGCAGCGGTGAAATATCCGACAGGTATAGAGTTATTAAAAGACCTGATATCGGTGAAAGATCCGACAGGTATTATGTTATTGAAAGACCTGACATATTGTAATTGGCAGTTATATAATTCGTAATTCGTTCCATAGAAATTGATGGACCTGCAATACTAGACTGCCGGACAGTGGAATCATATAACCTTTTAACCTACAGGTCGCACTGAAATGATACAGGAAGAAACATACTGACAAATGCTTGGCATCGAGGTCAAAGGAACTGTCTACGTCATGATATGTAAGTTTCTTAACATTACATTTGCCCGCTCATTTCAATATCTATCGGCGTTCAGATACAAACCCCTTAAGCATCAATATACCTCGCTGACAATCGCCGTGCTTTTCTCAAGTCAACAGTAAATTTATTTTAGCTTAAGACGGATATTTCAAGCTCGAATCACATTATTTCCAATCTCTCCTTTCGGCTTAGTGCTCTAGCCACGTGGCGTCTCACCTTGGGTAGCTTCTAAATCGATCTGACCTTGAAGCGGCCCTCTCAGTGCGTTGAACGTCGATTGAATCGAGGTAAGGCATAAGCTGGCTAGAGTCGTACTAAGCCACTTGTTCTCACGATGAAATGCGCTAGCTACTCCACAGTGCTAATACTGCAATTAAAACATTGACACCATTTTCGATGAATAATCAACTAGAGAACAGAGTATGGTTCAATCACAAATCGCAGTTGATTCGAAAACGTGAGGGTTTTATGGACGTAATAGCAACATTTAACAGATTCCACGATCAATAGTGGTCCAAAACGCGGACATAGACGTCGTAATCGCATCGGGCGTCAGATTAATAGCTTGTCGCGAACACACATTGTTGCAAAACTGTTTATTCTGTGCTAGTAGAAAATGTAAAATGACATTGATTTTTCTGTTCGGATAATGTAAAGCAACATGACATTTATATACAGGATGTTTGGTAATTCGACGTATTCCTAGAAGGACTCAATAATAATGAAAAAATATGTGAGGTCATTTGCAACACAATGACCCCACGTCAACTTGGGGACCAAACTAACGGTTTCTGAGATATTGGTCTTTAAAGATTTTTTTTGGAATTTCCATTGTTGCACTTTTTGGCTCTAATTTGTTACTTTATATTCTAATATAATAATATAATTTATTTCTTACATGCATTTGCCTCGTTGGTCTCGCGGCATAAATGTGCGCGTGGGATTGGGAGGTCTCGGGTTCGATTCTCGGGTCGAGCAAAGTGTAATTGGGTTTTTCCGTTAGGAAATTCTCAGTAGCAGCACGGAGTATGGTAATGTGCCCGGTAAGGCAATAGGCTCGCGCCCTATTACGTGGGACCTAAAAAATCATGGCGAAATGTGTGTGTAATATTACAACTCTGCCTACCCCTTCGGGGAAACAGGCGTGAGACATTAAAAAAAAATTCATGAGTAGATTTGGCTTTTTTGTCGCTGAGTTAGGTTATGATCCAGTCAGTTATACATGCATAGGCTATTACGATACTACTCTTATCAATCTGATGCAATTTCAATCTCAATTTCAATTTTGTGTCTCGAGTTGTTATTTTAAACAATGTAAAATATAACAATATTTAGGTCGTGACAATCTTTATGTTATGCCTGATGTAGCTGAGAGTAAGTTCGATGCGTAGCCTATAAAGAAACTGTCTACGACGTATCAGTCTTCACGACCCGCATTATTCAACTTAAGCCGATAAAATGTGATTTGTATAAAAGCACTGTAATCAGTGCTAGGTACTAGGGTTACAACCTTTTTTCATTTATCACTTTATCTGTTGAACGTACAACATAGATAAAGCGCTCATGACAGTCTGTTATTTTAACCTGCCATCGATTTATTGAAGAGCTTATATTGCTGAAGCACCTACCTACGTTTGTGTAATCTAGCCTGTTAAATTTCAACAATGAGAGTAAACTATTAAGCTATACGATGATATTTTTTTTATTTCTTTGTGCTTTATAATTAATTGTATGGCTACACAAAATGTTTATGAGGTACCGTATATTATAAAAGCATGAGCTGCTTTCAATACTAATTCGTGCTAGATAGGTTTTGTTGGAATTCAATAAAGCTGTGTGAATAAGCGTTGTGAATGACCGTGGCAATGCTGCTGGCCTTCTGGGCACGCCACCAGTCGACAGCGTTGCGGAGGAACTTTTATTACGTACATACTTGCAGTACATGAATAATCTCAGAAGTAATTACTTTAGTTTATTCCGCAAACCAAACACAGCACCTCAAAGGGTCCAATTGCTTTCTACGTTCGCTGTAAAATAAATAAATGTATACGTCACGTAGTCTTTGCCCGGAGCGACCACTACCCTAACCATAGATTGAATGAAAATCTTTATTACTCTGTCCCTTGCAAACAGTATTATGATACTTCGACAGTTTTCCCTTAGCAGAATCTCATATTCTGGCCACATATCGAAAGGACTTTTACCTTGAAGCAACACGTGTTTCAATAATAATTCAAGTACATTCTCGAAAGATATCTTGTTCCTACTTCTTGTCATTTTCCAGCCACGTCTCGCCGTCTCATTGTCCTAGTTGAGCTATTTATAATTCTAGTAATATTCGGCTCTAATGGCTGGTCCCAATATGTGATCCATCCATGGATGTGGAAATTAGAGGTTCATATCTTATCTATACTAATATAATAAAGCGGAAGAGTTTGTTTGTTTGTTTGTTTGAACGCGCTAATCTCGGGAACTACCGGTCGGATCTGAAAAATTATTTTTGTATACGATAGCCCAGTTATTCCGGAAGGCTATAGTCTATATAACATAACGCTTCGACTCTTTGGGGCCGGGCAAAAGGCTAAAAAGGCTAAAACATAATGTCGGCTAATCTCAGGAACTAGCAGTCGTATTTTAAAAATTGTTATTGCCTATGATAGCCCAATTATTCCGAAAGGCTATAGGCTATATAAAATTACGCCACAACTTTTAGGGGCCAGACAAAAATAATAAAATGGTCAAACGAGAAAGGGGAGGGTTGGGTCAAAGGCAAAAAAAGGCTAAACGAATAGGATACAATCTATATGGGTATCGTTTTCGAGATTTTCGGGACGCTGATTAATAATATGAAATTTATGTAGTGATCCAAGATGGCGGACGGGAAATCAAAGATGGCGGATGAGAAAATTTTAAATATCAATATGGGTATCGCCTTCGATATTTTAAGGGGTGAGAATCGAAATACAACATCTATTTCGTGATCAAAGATGGCGGATGGTCAATCAAAGATGGCGGATGGAAAAAATTTAAAAAATCAATATGGGTATCGTCTCTGATGATTTAAGGGATGGTGAATCCAAATACGACATCTATTTCGTGATCAAAGATGGCGGGTAGGAAATCAAAGATGGCGGACGGGATTTCTTTTTAAAGTCGATATGGGTATCGTCGCCGATATTTAAAGGGATGGGGAATCCAAATCCGATATCTATTTCGTGGTCAAAGATGGCGGATGGGAAATCAAAGATGGCGGATGAGAAAGTTTAAAAAAATCAATATGGTTATCGTCTCCGATGTTGTTAGGGATGGCGAATCTAAATACAACATCTATTTCGTGATCAAAGATGGCGGATAGGAAATCAAAGATGACGGAGGGGATTATTTTAAAATCGATATGGGTATCGTCTCCGATATTTTAAGGAATGGGGAATTCAAAAACACCATCAATTTCGTGATCAAAGATGGTGGATGGGATTTTTTTAAATATCAATATGGGTATCGTCTCCGATGTTTGAAGAGATGGGGAATCCAAATACAACATCTATTTCGTGATTCAAGATGGCGGATGGGAAATCTAAGATGGCGGATGGGAAAAATTTTAAAAATCAATATGGGTATCGTCTCTGATGATTTAAGGGACGGTGAATCCAAATACAACATCTATTTCGTGATCAAAGATGGCGGATAGGAAATCAAAGATGGCGAACGAGATTTTTTTTTAAGTTGATATGGGTATCGTCTCCGATATTTTAAGGAATGGGGAATTCAATATTATATAAAAATCTATGTTTGTTTTTGCATCATTTATAGACCCTGGAATGATAAGAGATTGGAAGTCAATGGCAACTATGGAAAAGGGGCTTGGAAAAAAGGGAATTAAATAAAAACTCTTAAAAAGGCGATACGGAGTTCGCTGGGTCAGCTAGTACTAATATATAAAGCTGAAGAGTTTGTTTGTTTGTTTGATTGAACGCGCTAATCTCAGGAACTACTGGTCCGATTTGAAAACTTCTTGCAGTGTTAGATAGCCCATTTATCGAGGAAGGCTATAGGCTACATAACATCACGTTATGAGCGACGGGAGCAGAGCAGTAGCCTTAAATAACGTGGGTGTAACCGTGGGCATCCTCTAGTTTGACATATTTTGTATGAAGCTTATATCAAATATGCATCTTTAATCACCAAAACCATATTGAATACGGCGGTAAGTAAACAAGCGTCCACGCTTAAAGTGTGAGATTTCTGATGAAAAGGATATGAACCGAACTTTAGTAACTTATTTTACTAACGTGAAATTCGAAGGGACTCAATGTCCCTTAAACAAGTAATCTTAACTTACGGAATTAGGTAACTGATAATTAGTAACCGAAATCACTTCTAGTGTGTGCTCAACTCTACGATTCTTTTTTATGTATATAGTATTTTTGAGCGGACTGTTTAGGACCGGCTTTCGATAAAGATGTGTAGTATTAAAGTATAAACTAAGACTGCAAAGTGTCATCAAAAGCCGTTCACCAGTATTTGCTTGAAAAATTAACAAATATCTATCCAACCATCCTGAAAAACCTCTACGACTATATTTAAACAAAATCTATGACACACGGAACGACATAGCAACGTATTGTTTACAAAGAGTATTCAATAAAATGTTTTGCCAGTAGGCGTTTACAATACGCCTCATAATTTCTCGTACATTCTAAATACTAGTATGCCTTGCAGTTGGGTAGAAACAACTTCGAGAAGGAGGCTGGCAGAAGAATACGGCTGGGCTGGGCAGCATATAGGAAACTCCGTCAAGTCTTTTCGTCACCCCTACTGCAAAACCTTAAGACAAAGGTCTTCAACGAGTGCGTCCTACCCTTTATGACTTACAGAGCCGATTTAAGGTCGCTCAGCGAGCTATGGAAAGGGCTATGCTCGGAGTTTCTCTGAAGGATCGAATTCACAATTAAGTGATCCGACAGAGAACTAAAGTAATCGAAATAGCTTAAAGAATTAGCAAACTGAAGTGGCAGTGAGCCGCCCACATTTGTTGAAGAACCGGTAACCGTTGGAGTAGTCGTGTTCTAGAGTGGAGACCGCGCCTTGGCAAACGTAGTGTAGGACGCCCTCCGGCCAGGTGGAGTGATGATATACACAAAGTGGCTGGCAGCGGCTGGACACGAAAAGCCGAAAGTCGGGCTCAGTGGCGTGTCATTGGTGATGCCTATATCCAGCAGTGGACTCTTGCATGCTGAGGATGACATCTCTTTATACTCATTTCTGTAACATATATTAGTAAATGTTTCTACTAATAATATGCGTGGAGAGTCTGACAGCAATAAAAACGAAAAGACAGCTTATAAATTTCAACGTCCATTCAATATTATAAAAATCTCAAAAGTGTGCTATATTTACGATATTTGTCTCTGTCAAATAAAATGTTTTTGTCAAGCAAATATGTATAATCGAGTAAAACTCAACCATTGAATATAATTGTTTCAGTGTACTTGGTAGCTTAATTGAAAATGTTATACCTATTTGTCTGCGTTTCATAAATTTTCTAAAATTACCGTTCAAGTGTTTATATAAGGCTACGTCCGCACAGACAGGCGGCTTGCTTAGCGCCTAGAGCCTAGTAGCTTGTATTCTGGCTACTTGCTGGGATACTCGGTGGCCGCACTGAGATGAGGTTTGTGTGGTGGGTCGCTAGGTACCTTGGTAATTTGCTTGTCCGCACGCTGACGAGATGTAACTTTCAACAATAGCTTTAAATCTACTTTCGAGAAAATCCGTCTTTTAATATTTCAGTCTTATCCATCATTTTAGGCTCATGACATAAGCCACGATCAAGTAAAGGCGAGTTTAAAATGTACTGCATAAACAATTGTAAAATTGTTGCGACTATATTTTTATGGAGTTTAGTAGATGAAATTCACAGTTGTTATCTTTTAGAAACTGATGCAATTAATATTTCATCCATATTTTATTCTATAACTGCCTCCCGCCCAGTGACAAAATACCAACACTTTTTATTACTTAGATAGACGCTAAGCGAAGCTAAGCGCCAAAGGCGCAATGCGGCCGGTCTCGAACATTTTCGAACGTTCGTTTTACTAAGCTATTCGCTTAGGGACTTGCTAGGCTCCAGGCACTAAGCAAGCAGCCTGCCTATGCGGACGTAGCCTTATAGTTTAAAATGATGTAACACGGAAATCCTGATGAGTGCTCGTTTGTTAAAATCTCAGGAAACTAACTACTACAGGAAAAGAAGAGGGTTGTCAAATACAATTTTTTTTTATTGTGGACACTGCAAAGACAGAAAGAAGGGGTTGTGTGTCAATGTCTTTGTGTTGCGGAGGTAAGACGGTAGTCACGCTGTGGAAAAGTTGATATTCTGTCATATCTAATTAGACCAGTAAGCGGACCGCGGGCTCCAAGGCGTGTAAATCTTGGATGCAACCGGGATAACGCTAGAGCGTTGATGACGTACTTAGTATACCCAGTTTCCGCTATTGTTCAAGCTATTATTGATATCTATTCAACCTTCAGTATTTATAAATATAGGCCAATCATCTAGAAAAAGACTATAGATAACACTATCAGTCGCTTGTGGCTTCACTCGCCATAAATCTTTATTTCTTCCCTTTATACCTACTAAAATCTCAAAAATGTAATCTTTCCAGCTTCAGAAGTTGGAGCTCTACAGTAATATATTATGTCAGACTGGACAGGTAATTTCAGACGAGTATTATTACGCACCAAACAAACATTGCACAGTATCTTAGTAAATATTAATACCTTCAAATAGTACCTATAATGTTTTGAAAAGTAACCAAACTGTACTCCTACCATGTATGAACCTAAAAAACCCAAAATTCTAGTAAAACTCATTTCAAGAGAAGAATAGTTTGATACTAAATAATGTTCAATAGCCTTATTTAGTATCAAAATACAAAAAAATCAAATTATAAACAGACCAGAGCATGTTAGGAAATAGACACTCAAAGATACATCAGTAACTGCCTGACAGAAAATGGAATATATAAAGTCTATCCAACCCAAAAGATACTTTACAAACTCTGTCCCGTTAAATAAAAATCCTACGTACCATAAATATGACGCAATGAGTGGTTTTAATGAAATTAGCTATAATTATGACCCTCGGTAGGCTCCACTCAACCGCTTGCACTTCGTTAAACGAAATGAAATTTACAGGCATTTTACAATTTTCTATCCTGCCAGTTTTGTAGGAATACATTTTTCATTCAATGGATAGTATATAATATGATGAAAAAGCAGCGATAGCCGAGTGGAGGGACCGACAGATTGCTACGCAGAGGGTCTCGGGTTCGAATCCACGGCACGCACCAATGACTTTTCGAAGTTAAGTGCGTATTAAAGTGTATCTTATAAACAACATTGTCAAAATTTTGTATATTCTCATATGGTGTCAACTCCAGAAGACTTTCTTATTGCTGTGTACCAACTATTTGTATGGACATATGTAGAAGGCCCGCGATCACTGAAACCACCGTGGTCAACGTATTATTGTATTCCCAGTTATTCGGACTTTCTATACATTGAAACTGTTCTGTATTCAATCTAGCAGTATACCGACTTTATCCAAGTATTTCGCCTTAGCTCCCGGGTTCCACTTTCTGGTCTAACCAGATTTGTCAGAATATAAGCTTTATTTTCAAGGCTTCATATAACGCACGGCGCTTCATAAATCTCATCAAGATCCGGAAAAACTATCCATGGATCATACGAACATTTATTTTATACGGATATCAAATCGGATATATGTTGAAATGCGATAATATATGACACGCCTGGTAATGTTTTCCATTGTATGAGATATGTTTCTTTATTTTACATTGTTGAGATGGCGTATTGATATAAGAGGTCGCTTCAAATGCTACTTCGCCCAAAGAGTATACAAATACTACGTACTTCGCCTATTATGGTAATTCATATCCGTGTAGCTAATGCACATGCAGTAAAAGGGTAAACCGTTTTACCGCATTTTTGCTTCAAATGTTCTTTGCGGCGATTTTTGAATGCCACCGAGATCTCAACATTTTTTTAAAATGTAATATATATAAGCCACTGAGCAGACGGATCACCCGTTTGTAAGCGATTACCTTCGCGCATGGACATAAGCTACACCAGAAGACTCACAAGTGTGCATTCGCCCTTTGGGATGGACAAAAGGAATAGGAGATGCGAGATGAGGAAGAAGGAAAAGAGGATACCTAGAGCCTTCGGTTTTCTGACTCACCGAACGAGATGCAACAGTAGGTATAGATAATGTTACTTTACGTCGACGTTGTTATGGAGTAGTCCTTCCCTGGTCGATCCTGCTTGCTGAAATCAGCAAAGCTCTTTTACCTTATACATCACTTTATAACCATGCATAAAAAAACTCAAAAAGGAGCTCCAGTCACCCTACATTTGGATACAAATTTGTTTAACAAAAAATTACCGGGGCCGCTGGTTTTTATATATGTAGGTAAGTACATATGTTATAGAACCACAAGATTTCACACAAAACAATTTGTGCATACAACTATATATCACCCTCAACTATGCACCTAATTCTAATAAGTATTCTGTCAATAACTATTAATGAAACATATTATGTTGAAGGTTGTACATCACAACTCCGCAGTCATATCCTATCTGTAGGTTAATACCATATGTGATTACAGGTGATTATGCCTTCAATTATCCATGGCTACGTAAAGAGCCACTTCGGAGTACAACAAGTAGGTAAATGTCACATGATGACCTTTATACACTTGTACGTAGTTGTTGAAATTATATAGGTGTAGCAAGTGTGTGCTCAAATGAGAATGCTGGTTTTTGTATGGAAGCCTGTACCGATTGCTTTTTCATGAAATGAACATTTTTAGCCAGCTTATTGTTTAATATTACCGTAGGCATGAAGCGTTTTTGTTTTCGAATCCGCAGTTCTGAGATTTTCACATAATCATATTTTGAAAAAATTCGCCGTAAATATTGCAAAGGAAGGAATTTATCCTTGATATCTAATTGTTTATAACAATTTCAATAAGTGAATGATGTTACAAGTTAAAACAAACGTAGTTTCGACCCAGAGGAACAAACCTCAACACAACGGATAAAAACAAAATAATAACACAAACAAACACGATCGATGCGTAGGCGACATTGTGTGGGGTTGACATTTGACACTTTTGACAGTTGCTCAAGTTATCAAATGTTACCCTGCAAGTGTTCCTATCTCGATTCAATTATATCTAAAATCGATATCACCGAAAAACAATCGATTAATGAATAAATTGTTCAACACAGACTGAAATCAAGTTAAGTAGCCAAATATGTATTTCTATTTAATAAAATCACACAGAACAGTTTTTTTAATTTACTATCATAGTGCCTTCTATTGAATCCAAAATCATTTAATCGTGTAAGCAATCGTTAATGTTGAGAATATTACACTCGTCACACTTTTTTGTCGCTCGGAATCGACTTTTTTTTGTGCTGGCAATGTATGTATTCGGAAGTTGTTGATCTAAGTTCTACTTTTTTATAATATTTCGTAAACGCGGATTTAATAATGATTCATAATTTAGTAATGGCATTCAAAATGTGTCAAAGTATTTACGGTATATCATTTTTTTTAAAGCAATTGGTACAGGTTCCGGCATTCTCCTTTATCACTAAGGCGAAATAGACACTTGCCTAGAGGCGTAAGTTTCTTACGCGAGGTACTAAATAAGCCACGAGATAAGAGCTCGGTAATATTTCAAACAAAGTAAGTTCTTAAGTAGTGAAGATATTGTCTATGGTATTTTGGTAAAATCTACAAATATCAATCGAAATGACTGTCGGTGTGATTCTCTCGTCATCGTCATTATATCGCTAACCCGGTTGCGATCCAAGGCTATCTCTCTTAGTCGTCTCGAAAACGAAAAAGAAGCTTTGGTCAATCATTGAAAACATGTAAAAGTACAGTTTACCTATACATATAAAACGTGTCATAGTTTTTGTGTAACAATTTTGTGTAAGCACATGCTTATTACCTTAGATAAATAATTGGTCTTTTTACAATTTATTTATCTAAGCTTATTTAATTTTAATTTATGGATATACTTTTCATAAACTATTATTTTCAAGATGTTTAAAGAAAAATACTAAGGCCCACTTGCGTAACGTTTGATTTAAGTCCCTCCTTAATTAAAATTTTTTAAACAGAATTAACAGCATAAAATAATTTAACTTAAAAGTATTTAGCGTCCTCTTGCACAACGACAACAACGCTTAGATTTAGTTAAACATTTTATGAGGTCGGTAAAGTAGTTTCTACGTTTTGTTTCATGGCATGAAGCCTTTTTGTTACGATTTTAACGATGTTATGCGTATGGTTTCGCATAAAACCTTAGACTATATATACTTTGAGCATAAAACAAAACGCATTGTCGTCGCCTAGCAACGAAATGACAATTGACAAATAATAACTAGAAACTTTTAAGCATTAACCGTAAAACCCTACACGGGGTGCAGGTGCACCCCACACCGATTTGTTTTCTAAATATCTCAATTTCTTTAATATCCACGAATTCGCGCGTCGAAGTATTTTAGTTTGATGTCAACCGCTCGCGTTTCGTCAATACCGTGACGAGGGACCGCGTTGTGTGGTCGCCTGTATAAGTGCTGTGGGGTACGCCAGTACCCCAGTGTAGTAAAATTGTAAGATTATTTCTTCATTACGATTGATGCATTTATATGTAATAAGTTATTAAATTTGATTATTTATTAAAATAATAATCTTATATGAATTAAATACAGATATTTTTAGATATTATGAAGGTAAAATTCAATGAAGTTTATTTATTTTGTTTCGGATGGATGTCAGAGGTTTGAATTACGAAGAAATAAGCTCTATTCTAGATAACAAATCTGGCGAGGAAGAAATAGAAGTTGGGACCAGTTGTAATTCCTGGGTTCTTTACAAGTGTTCAAGATCAAATAATAAGCCAAATATAAAGTTTCAGCAGACAGTTTTGAAATTAGGTTTGGAACTGATACATGAACATTTGGAGGACCGTCACCGGATGCCAACTTAGTCCATTGCAGTGATCCTCAAAAAAGGACCAAATCCTACAAGCGCTGTTGCTCAAACTACATTTAACTATGTGTAATAAGGCTGATTTGTGATCTCAAGTTACCGTTTCTGTTTAGTAAAACGTATTTTCATGAATTATTTTATTTTATTTTAAATCAACAGTCATTTTAGTATGGGGTGTTCCAGCACCCCAGTGTAGGAATAACATGTGCGCCAAATAGTGTAGAATTCTAGGGTTAACAATAACACAAGTAGGTACAATGTTATCAGTTATATCATCATCATCATCATGTCAGCCTAGGGACGTCCACTGCTGGACATAGGCCTCCCCCTGCTGCGTCGTCCGGTCCAGTTATATAATTATTGATAATTTTCGTCGCTAATGACAAGATGCCAACATCAGTGTGACAGTTCTTAAATGAAATTAGCCACTAAACAGCCGATTTTCGGTGATTAATTTTGACAGTTCTAAAATCATATTACTCGACAAATTTTTCGTTGTGCAAGACGCTAGTGGTGTTTAATATTTTTTTCTCGTTAAATACATCTTAATTCAATTTAAGAATCGTTGTGCAAGTGGCCCTAAGTCGATTAAGAACCTATAATTTAATAACAAGTAGATGGCTTCGTTTTTACTAAGGTAAAAAGTGTAGGTTACTTGAAATCGATTGTCATAAATCTTTGATAGATTTCCTCACCTTTTTGCAAAGGTAGCCCTAAACATTTAAGAAACAGCCTTCCCACGCTTTCTCAAAGTTTCTTATTCTATTCAGTATTCTTAGCGATTTCTCTTATTTATTTTTACTTCTTAGCCCATTCACGACCCAATGTTCAATCACGGGAACTTTGAGTTAGAAATACATAAAGTAAACTGACAAAAATAACTTAGTAACACAATTTAAGCATATTTTATTTATTAAGACTAGTTTTACACGCAGACTCCGTGCCACTAAAATTGTTCAATTAAATCCTTTTATTACAATTATCTCGGTTCAGAAATCTCGACTAACTCCAACTATATTTATTATTTTTTCGGAAAAACCTGTGCATTCAGTACAGGTTTTAAACAGCTCTGCAGTAGGTGTAAGTTATATTGGGTGTAGAAATGCATTACGTCCATACAAGCAGATCAAGTAAAAGAAACTTGTTAAAAAGCGGTCCTTTCTTATGCTGATGTGCAATCTGCACGGAAAAAATTCGTGAAACATTATAAGGTAAATGTTGACTATGACCGAGAACACTTGCCGTGTGGTTGACGGCATAGAATACAAGTGTCACCACCCCCTATCTTCCCGTGGGTGTCGTAAGAGGCGACTAAGGGATAACACGATGCAAATACCATCTTTGCGTAGAGACGGAAAACTCGACATCAAACCCTATACGACTGCCTAGTTGGTCTCGCAGCATAAATGTGCGCGTGGGATCGGGAGGTTCCGGGTTCGATTCCTGGGTCGGGCAGTGTTATTGGGTTTTTCTGTCACGAAATTCTCAGTAGCAGCACGGAGTCTGGAAATGTGCCCGGTACGGCAATAGGCTCGCCCCTTATTACGTGGGACTAAAGTATATCTGGCGAAAAGTGGGTGTAGAAATACACCTCTGCCTACCCCTTCGGGGATAAAAGGCGTGACGATATGTATGTATGTATGTTTGTGACCGAGAACAGGCCATTATATTGGGTCAGATAAAATGTTGTGATTTTTTATTCATTTATGTCAAACATCAATCGAGCCCCACCAACGGAAGGTACTTCGCTTCGCACCCGCGATTTCTCGAAATTTGGGTCGCACACACATTATTTAGATCATAATATTTATTGAGGTTCAAATGCCAATCCGACCAAATCGCCGTCACACTTTGATTTATATTCAACTGAACTACAATATCTTGCCACATGGTAAGGGTGAAAATAGCCCGCTACACTCTATTTTTATTACTCAAGTCTATAATTGTCATAGCATTAGGAAGTTGTTTTAGGCCAATGAATGCCAACCACGTTTTTCTTTCTTTTGATTTTCTTATTCTATAGTGTTATAATGCCGTAGCTAAATGGGTAAAAACTTGGTAAAGAATAATTTAAGGAAGATATATATATTTCTCGTTTAACTTACTCACTCCAGTGTTCTATCATTTATCTTTCTTACTTCACGCGTAGGCTTTCAAAGCATTCCGTCTAAATAAGCTATAACGATCTAATGTATACATTTATGTGACATAAGGCTGTCTACTTTATTGATGGATCTTATTCTTATTAACTTTTGTAAATAGGAAAGAAAGTATATTTTTTCAAAGGTGCGTGAGTTTACTTCAAGAATACGTAGGCTCAGATAACGTATGCTTGCGACACTCACACATAATAATCCGTTCAGAGACGATACGTTAAATAGTAGATGCAAAGATTACTTGTGTTTCATCAAACAGATGCCTTGGCAACCCTAGATAGTTATGATAGGTAAGGAAAATCTTATCAACAACATTTCGCATCTACTAATTATAGGCAAAATAGTTTCATGGTGCGTGCAAGCACAGCTTTTAACAATTTGTGTAAACAGCATGATATCGATCCTTATATCTGCAGTGTGTCTTTGGTAAAAGGGTATCTAAGTTATCAATTCTTCAAGCAAACCACACTCATGCGCTTTACAGCAGGAAATAGATGATCCGGAGAGGTACTAATCACTGATAAGGATTCCTCTCTTCCTCCCATCTCTTTTCCTAACCCTAAGGGCGGCAACGCACTTTTGACTCCGCTGATGTTGCATGTGTTCGTGGGCGACGCTATTTGCTTACCATCAGGCGATCCGTCTGTTCGTTAGCCAGTTATGACACAAAAAAAAACGAGTGTTAGAGGGATTCAGTTAGCCACTTAACGTTATGTAGACAGTAGCTATTTGGCCACCCTTACACTAACTATGAAAGAAATCAGTTATATTAGAGTTACTTGTTTTAGACCATCCTCTTTCCCAGTACGTAGAATTTTATGCAAACCGATATAGTTATACAAATATTTACAAAAAGGCCGACAATCTACAATGAGAAAAATCACGCCGTAGGTCTATATATATTCTATGCATCCTATATGTACCTATGCATATTCAGACAAAAAGTCATGTGAAAATATAATTTAATTTTACATCAATAAATGGTCCGTCCCCTGCAATGGGTTACTTCATTAAAGGGCTAATGGTGTTGAATACATAAATGCACTTTGTGATGAGTGACCCATTATTGTTTAGGATAAATACAATAACATTTTTACAATAGCTGAAATATTTTGTCTGTAATATTGAGTATCTTTTTCATCGATAAAGTACTGTCGATTTTCTTGAGTTCAAAAATTGAAAATTCGCAAGCTTAATATTAGATTCCATTTGTAAATTCTTCTCGATCGAGTCTTGAAACGTCGACTGCAAGCATCTACGATCGCATAAAATGCAGGTATGCACTTCAAGATGAATGATAATAAATTATTGAAATACCTAAGACATACATCAGTATTTTAAAATAAGCCGCCAATCAATATATTCTAACTACTACTTCTGCCAACTTTATAGCTAAAATGCTTTTTCAGTTGTTCAAAATACATTTGAATATGCAACATGCGCACCTATTTGCGGCAGTTGTCCATAAACGAACAATGCTTCGATGCTAGACTGAATAGTGGCTTTACCAAACTTTGAATATAAAGTAACAATATAATTACAGCGCTTTTAATTCGCAATATGAGAGCACCAGAATGTCTTGTCATCCTCCTGTCTTCTCTTGATATATTCTTCTTCTCATCCATCCTATATTCTGTCCTAATGTTACTATATTCTGTGTACTATAATCATACACAATTAACCTAATGCAAGTATATAAATGAAACACAACCTCAACTGAAATGGATTACACATTTATTTGAATAAATTGTCCCATTTTATTTTAATGTAATGACTTTGTTAATCTTTTCTCCGTTAGTCCTGTCTTGGTAAATGAGACGAGTAATTTTTCCTTTTCGAGCAATCCCAGGCGGTTGCTTCATTCAGTTAACAAGTTGTTTTAGAACAATAGAAAGCTCGAAAAACAGAACGTTTGAAAGCCTATAATAAATGTAGCTTATAACCGAGTTCTAATACTTTATTAGAACTCGGTTTTGAAATCAGACCAGTACCAATTATTTTAAGCATGGTATTGTTTAAAATGTACCTAATATTTTGTGCAGATCTTCTGTCATTAATAGTAAAGATCACCCAAAAAAGCGCAGTAGAGAATCTTGGAGCACTACTATATACACGAATGAATCACACAATATATTTCTGAATACATGCCGTTATCATCATCCTCATCGACGCTAGCGTCGTCCCGGTTGCATCCAAGACTTTAAAAATCTAGAAATTTTAATTTAACGGTGTCTTAACAAAACTTTATTTAATGTTTTAAATAAAGTGTTTGTTAAGACACCGTTACATAAATGCCTGTCTTAGTCTAAAATATTGCAGTTTTTGATGTATTGCTAAAAGAACAAAGATGAGTAAATGCCGTTATACAAATAAATTAAAAACATTTGAGTAAAAGCCATTTGTTATGGTTTTAGTAGTATAAATATACACTTCAGATGAGAATTTAAAGTATCTTGCTAATAATATAAAATTAATGCAACATTTCCAAGCAAACATGCCAGTTATTAATATTATAAACATTGCTATGAAATATAAAGTTGGTGAATGATAAATGGGTCATTGAAATACTCGAATTCTCTCTCTCTCTCTCGGTTCTTGTCTCAGGAAAAAATCGGATTCGGAGACCTTCGGGCATTCTGAAAACTGCGACACTAGGGATGACCACACGAATCAAAAGATACTGAGGTTCGACGATTCTGCATGCCTAACTGAAATGTTTTCTGTTGCTTTTCTATTCTCTATAATAAGATAAGAAGGAGATGTAAACCAATAAGTTTTGTGCAATTTGGTTTCACAATTTTTTTACGTAGTTTGGACCCGTCGACATTATTCAACTACAACCCACCTCAATCATAGCGGCACAAAATTGTTATGACGTCTACGAACATCACCTTGCTTTTTCTCCTATTGTGTTACAAAAATCTATAGGTGAGCTTTTGCTTCGCAAATCTTGATGGATTATTGTGGGCGGTGTCGTGATAAAATCGTGACGTCGTGATTAAAATGACTGCACTTAAATGTATTACAGTACAACATTTATTACAGTTTTAAATGTATATTTCGACTTAATACTTATCTTAATATATAAAATCCTTGCGTTACTGACTGACTGACAGACAAGCTACAGCCAAAACTACTGGGCGCAGGAAGCTGAAATTTGGCATGTATGTTCCTTGGGGACCGTAGGGGTGCACTGAGAAGGGATTTCCCGAAATACCCACGGGATCGGTCAAAAGAGATAAATTTAAAAAAATGTGCAGGCGTAGCTGCTGGCGTCCTCTAGTATTTTTATATAATGCAATGTTATTTATAGCAACGTCAATAATAAAGATAAAATAAATCTATTTACGCATATATTTCATTTACAGATTTTGTATTCCGACTGAGCATTTTAGTAACAAAAATGACAATCAAAGAACTAAACCAAGATCTCGCAATCTTAGTGTACAATGTAAAGCTAAACTAAATAAACTGAAACAATGCTACAATGTTCGTAACTATCATTCAGTTAGAGAAATAAATATTGTGCTGTGCGGAGCTGGAAAGTGCAACACCTGTATCTATTATATCGCCGAGGTCACGGTTTAAAGTCAGTATTTCAACTACTAGTAATCAATTAGTACGTATCGAAATTACACTCCATAACTTATTCTAAGCAGGTTAGCGTCGCAGGCGACTTGTGTTTGCTGCTGAAAAAAAAAAGAAAAATAATATACACACCAATTGGCAATTAAACACATAGTTAACATTTTCTTCTGCCAAACTGTATGACAGTTGGTTATAAAAAATGACGATCCCTATGATTAACTGTGTAAACAACAACAAAACCTAATCATAATTCATACAACTACTTATGATTTAAAGCTCTGTTTCTGACGCTATTAGTTAACGAACGCAATCCAAAAGTACAACATTATATTGCTACTTGACTTTGATCTATAATGAGATAAATTCTCTGTGCTACCAACATTACTGTACCTACTACTGAAACCAGAAGGGAGGTTAAAAAAAAAACTTGATAATAATATGACTATAACTATTGAAATATAGCGTATTAAAATCGACCTTAGTCATAATCCGGAATCGAACCCACAATCTCCGGCTGAGCCATCAGAGCCACTAACCACTAGAAGTAAACGTAGAAGTCCTACCTAAAAAGTACCGAATGTTTAGTTCGTACAACCGGATCTGTCACTGCAATAGGCTTGTGAACTAAGAATAAATCGGTTTGATTGTAGTATAGGTAAATTCACGAAAAATGACCACTGCGCAGAAATAATTTTTTAGGTCCCCGTGGAGGTGCGGGGTGAGGCGCGGGTGGAGTGCCAATGGCGTGGCTCCGTTCTTGACGCATTCCCTAAATGCGTCAAGAATGGAGCAACGCCATTGGTGCACGAATGTACATATGCGCGACGGCCGCCATTTGTGGTCAACTTTCGTGAATTTACCTATATCTTTAGATTCATTATGATTTTAAGATGTCAATAAAGTTTATTATTTTTTATATAAAGGTAATATTAATGTTATTTTTAGAATTCTAAAACTAAAAATAATGTATTTATTCTTGTGACAGTGAACACCAATCAGAGAGCATTACGTCAAACAGTATGTCCGCCATTCATGTTGTTGACGTTTAAGTAGTAAGCATTACGTCAAACTTTCTACCTGTCAAATCGAATATAACAAAATGAAAGTGGGTACAACCATGGAAGAATAACTAAAGCATGGAATGAACGATATTTTTATGAACAAATTGAATATAGCTACACTCTTCACTCATATGACAAATAAGAGTTGCCAGAAGAAGATGGCACTATGTTTGTCAGTTAGGGCTAAAGACAATTTGAACACAAATTTCGTAACTTTTTAATTTTTTAATGATTGAGCAAATCCGCTATCGATATCGATCAAAGTTTCAATAATATAGGTTCAAAATGAAACAGACTTGTAAAAGTAAGTATGTACATGTTATACATTCCGTAAGTTTGTGTCCACAGCAGTCAGAACGCTAGTTACATACATACATACATAGACTCACGCCTGTTTCCCCGAAGAGGTAGACAGAGGCATATTAAACGCCCACTTTTTGCCAGACTTTTGATCCCACGTAATAGGTGGCGAGCCTAATGTTTTGTTTGCCAGAGCCTCATCCGTTGATAAGCAGGTACACCACTTGCAGGTGAGGTTGGCTTGGGACCCTACGTTCTTGGTGGGAACCCTATGCACTGATAATAAAATTGTAGAAAATATTAAAATTAAATTATTCCTTTGGTCGAGACATCGAATGGAGCCCAAGATACGACTCCTGTTTGGCGCTGCTACCCTAATAAAAGTAAAAGCAAGTAATTATTTAAAAACTCACACTGATACGTTTAGAATGGAGGAGTAATGTTGGCACAGAATTTTCTTTTAGTTTGCGCCATCTGTCATTACTATAAAAACATTCCGCAGTAAAATGCTTGGAACAAATTCTATGGTGCTTTCTAGGCACCCAATTTTCTCCACGACATACTGCAGCAATCCACTTATTTTATAAATCTTTATCACGTGCACAAAGAATCTAAAAAATAACGAGATAAAAATATACGGTGGATAGACATATCGATAAGATTTCTTACAACACTTGAAAAGTCGATATAAATATTATACGGCTAAATTCAAAATCATGATAGAACTGTCATAAAAGATGAATCACTAAAGTTACATAATTTGATGGCATTAAATTGTCTAAATTGTATCTTACACGTCAGTTGACTGTGTTCAATTTTTCAGTACTAGGGCTACCTCTATGTATTATAAATCCAATCTCTTTGGGTACAACAGACCAGACTCCATTCAAGGTTTGTTTTGTTTTGCACTTTGTGATATCACTCAACCTCCATGATGGTTTACCGCGTCTTCGTGTCAAATTCAAAAAGATTTTGATTTAATGTTGCTAATCGATTTTTGAAAAAAAATCAGGTATTTCAGTTTTACATCTAATAAAGGAACGAATCAAACGCTAATTGCATTTTAGGACAAAAGCCTATTGATCTGTCAATAAATAGGTAAAGCGCGATTTGTCTAGGAAAAATAACCTAGATATGGAAGTGACCGACAAGAAAATATGGGATGTACAAGCGGGATTCCGAAAGGGTATGGGATGCACGGATCAGGTTTTTTCCTTGCGAAGCATAGCCGGAAAATTTTTGGCCAAAGGTCAAAAGGTCTATTGCGCATTCGTGGATTTGGAAAAGGCTTACGATCAAGTGGTGAGGAATGAAATGTGGTCGGTGCTGTCAATGAATGGGGTGGACAGCAGCCTCATTCGAGCTCTGAAATCCCTTTATGAGGATTCTAGAGCTTGTGTGAGGATAAACGGGGCATACACTGACTGGTTTACCATCGATAAAGGTGTTAGACAGGGATGTGTAGCGTCGCCGTGGCTGTTTAACCTCTTCATGGACAGTTGTTTGCAAGATTTAAAACATAGTGACTGCGGATTAAGGATGAATGGGTTACTCGTCAAATGCCTCCTTTATGCTGATGATCAGGTTATACTTGCATCTTCAACGGAGGAGTTGCAGGAGATGGTAACACTCATGCATTGTGCGTTAGAAAGGAAAGGAATGAAAGTGAATGTAAGTAAAACGAAACTTATGGTTTTTGAAAAGGAGGAATGCGTTACGGCTTGTAATGTTTTGATCGATGGACAGCGAGTGGAACAAGTGAATGAGTTTGTTTACTTAGGTACGTTGTTTACAAGAGATGGTAAGAATAAAGCAGATATTGAAAGGAGAATTAATGCAGGTAATTGTGTAAATGGAGCTCTGAAGGCGTTTATGAACAGTCAAAACGTGTCCAAAAAGGCACGTTTGGCTGTACATAGAGGTGTGTTAGTGCCTACCCTTATGTATGGTAGTGAAAGTTGGGTATGGCAGAAGAGATTTGAAAGTAGAATAAATACTGTAGAAATGAGAGCACTGAGAAGTATGTGTGGTGTGTCTTTGACCGACAGAGTAAAGAATTGTGTGATACGAGAGTGGTGTGGGGTAAAAGAAGATGTAGTGACAAGCATTGAGAAAGGAATGTTAAGATGGTTTGGGCACATGGAGAGGATGGATGACGATAGACTGACAAAGAAGATATATCAGGCTAGTGTGAATGGGACAGGACAAAGGGGAAGACCTAGGAGAACGTTCTCTGACCAGATTGGAGACATCCTGAAAAAAGGACAAGTCAGAAGTACCCTTAACAGAAGAGCATGCATGAGAAACTTGATGGGAGTGAGTGAAGCAAGTGAGGTATGTCAGGATCGTTGCAAATGGCGTTCCGTAGTCTCTGCCTACCCCTCCGGGAAACAGGCGTGAGTCTATGTATGTATGTATGTATGTATGTAAATAACCTAGATGTACGATTTCAGAATCACTTAATTTTTCCGATTAATTTAATTGTACACCTACGTAAAATTAAAATTAATCAGTAATTGAATTAGTACCGTTACATTTGATAGACTGGAAGCAAAAGAGACGTCTTAATGATAGGCTGGATAGAAGTCTGTAAAACAACTACATTAGCAAAGAGCGCTTGGATTTGTAGCCATGTGTTATAGGTCCGTGGACCCAATACTGTCATATCGTCATTAAGTGTCAAATTTGTCGACACGAAAAGACAACGATCGTAAAAAGGGTAGATACGCAGTGAAATATATTTTTTTATTTTTTTTATTTATAGTCTCACGCCTGTATCGCCGAAGGGGTAGACAGAGGTTTAAATATTACACCCACATTTCGCCATGAACTTTAAGGTCCCACGTAATAGGGGGCGAGCCTATTGCCGTTACCGGGCACATCACCAGACTCCGGGCTGCTATTGAGTATTCGGAAAAACCCAGTAACACTTTTGCCCGACCCGGGAATCGAACCTGGGACCTCCGATCAGCAGTCGCGTACGTTAACCACTGGACCACGGAGGCAGTCAAGTCAGTGAAATATACGTTAATATAATTGCAATTCACGTCGATAAACAGTCAGGAAATTTTATTTCACACTTAAATTAATTGTTTATCACGACATTTTCCTGTAAATAACAATAAAAATCGCAAAAAATAATTCAACTTTACGGTGTTGCAAATTAATAAAATTTAGAATTTCCCATTTCTGGGCGTTTTGGCGGCGGAGTCCAACACCTTAATCCGTCGCCAAGGGGGTTTTGTTCGGGGCCCGCCTGACCATCTGGCGGGCCAATACCCGTCGGAAGGTGGCGACGAGTGCTTTGGTGATGCCCCACCCTCCGACACACGGGTACATGGCGGAAGTCGAGGTGGTTTTTAGTGGAAACACCACATACTCCGGCTCTTATTTCCCCCAAGAGTCGGAGATCCGAAGGGATTTTCCACCTCGTAAAACAAAAAAAAAAAAAAGATAATGGATAAACATACATATATACTTGTTTTTTTGTAAATACATACATATTATACATAGAATACAATAAAATACAAAGATAACAACTTTAATTCGTTTAAACCACGAAAACCAATGGTAATAATAATAAGTTTTATGAAAATAAGACAAAATTGCCACTGCACTTTTTACCACTAGTTTCGGAATAGAACCCTAGCTTGTATAATTTCCCATTAAGCTTTTACCCTTTCACCGTAAAACGAACATATCACCACAGTCAAATAATCCATACAGTCGTTCGACGAACGCGTCTAGACGGGTCAATCGTGCGGGGGCCGAGGGGTGAGACGCGGGAAGAGCGGTACCTAGTTACGTATATTGCCTTAGTTCCTAACTAGGTACATGTTTTTGGGGGCTGGCAGGTGCTTGTTTTTTGTTCGTTACTTATTTATTTGCTTATGAATATTAATTAAGATGGTGCATACGACTTGTGCTGTGAGACATTGAAATTCTTTATGCTGTTTAAAGATTTAAATAAATAAGGATTTAAAAAATCTGCGATTTCATCAATTTACTTATACCAAAAAAGAAAATTTCATTAATTATAATTATTTATATTATTTTGAATGTATGTACCTATAACCACTTAAAATAATGTGCACATTCCTACTAATCTACTAACTTTTTACAATATCTCATGTCTGGCCCAATCACAGAATAAAGTAGCAATTATTGTACGTAAACAACATGGCAGACGTAAAGACCTTGCCACACGGCACAATTTTACGTCCAACTTGACTAAATCACTTGATGAAATCGTGACGTGTAGACGCCAGTCGTCCAACTCAAGTTCATCGGGTGGGCGGTATCACCAGATTTTAACCAATCGGGTGGACAGAATGCAAATCAGTGATTTGATTGTGTCGTGTCGTCTACACGAAAAACGCAAAGCCAATTCGATTGAAAATTTGATCAGTGGTAAAATTGTATCGTGTGGCAAGGCCTTAAGAAAATATGCGTTGTAAGGTAATATTCGATTCTGGTGTGATTTTAATTTCATTCAATAAGTACCTATCACATATTATTATGTATCTTGGCAACGGCGCATCCTAGCTCAAAAATAACCATATTTTTGGCCCCCTTTTATAAACTCCACACATGTTCTCCGTAATCTCATAGCCCGGTCACCCATCCATAAAATGACCGTGATGTCTATTGCTTTACTTTAACGAAGTTTGCACGAAAAAAATCTGCAAAATACTTCATATCGATAACATAGGCTCTGCAAGCTGATCCCAAGGTTACCCATCCATTAAACCACCGCTATGTCAATCGCTTTATTTTAACTTGGTTTGTACGAAAAATGCTTTATATTCTTAACCGCCTCCCACGACACCTGCGGAATGAAATAGGTGCTGACTGACACTTTGTATGCAAATCTGTCACCGCACGAAAAATGCAACGTTTTTTATAATAATTATTTATCGTTAATTATTGTAATAAGTATAATAAACTAACTGTTTCCCACGGTTTCACCCGCGTCCTGAAGGAACTTCTACGCGTACCCGGTTAATTTTTAGCCTAAGTTACTCCTTGGTACATCAGGCCAGTGAGGGTCCCGTCAAAATAGGTCCAGCCGTTCCAGAGATTAGCGAGAACAAACAGACAGACTGACAAAAATTGTAAAAAATGTCATTTCGGTGTATGTACCGTGTATACATCCATATGCATTTAGTAAAAAGCGGTTATTTTAATATTACAAACAGACACTCCAATTTTATTGATATGTATAGATAAGTGATTTACACTATATTATTCATGTAGCGTAGCAATTGTAATATTTTTCTAAAATAAATAGACGGTGTTTGAATATCTAGGTATTGTTTACATGTGGCAGCCCTAGCCTACTTACCCTTGTCTAGACGTTGTCGGCTTTTTCTACGAGATCAAAGGCGTCAAACTACTGTATGTCTTTGTACTGTGATATCACGTAGGTTCACCAACGCGTGCGCTCTTACAAACATAAATGCCTAAAAGCCACAAATTCTAATAATAAACTAGATCTCTATACACTGTTAGATAGTAAACAAAGCCGCTATGAAGTGTAGACACAATAACTCGTCGCGAACTCCCAAACAATTGGAGTTCGAATCCCTTTCATATGTTTCAGCGAGACTGCCCTTTATGGCACAATTAGTTTATTGTAGGCGTACCCTATCTAGGGGGTCTGTTCATTGTCGCAACGTATTGCTTGTTGCTCGTGTGGTACAGTCAACAGCAAAAGTAGATGATCAAAATCAGAAATTCAATACTAATGAACGGAGTTCGCGTCAGAACTGTGTGGCGTCGAAGTGATTCAAAAGTATGTGATTGTAAATTATACCAATAATTAACTACTAGTACAGCTGCCATAAATTCGTGATCAGTTTTGACTCCAAAAGTTATAAACTCAATTCGCATCAGAACTAAGAAGTGAAGAAAAATTTCAAAACTAGTGAACAGTTAAAATCAAATATAAATGATGAAACTGAGGCCACGTAATCATGAGGCAAATAATTTATTCATACTTATTTTTGAAGTACCCCAGTAATTTAATTTGTTATGTTTTACGGAAAAGCAGATGAATTGCTACCGGGCACATCACCAGACTCCGTGCTGCTACTGAGAGTTTGGAAAAAACCCAGTAACACTTTTGCCCGACCCGGGAATCTAACCCGAGACTTCCGATCAGCAGACGCATACGCTATCCACCGGACCACGGAGGCAGTCACTGGTCCACAGAGGCAGTCTTTGTATATTCAATATAATTTTACCAAATTTCATCTCTCATGTATTTTCTTTTTTGTAACTTCTGTCAAATGTTCAAAAGTAACTGATGTGATACAAAACCATAATTCAATAAATATTACTATCTTTGCATGTTTGTGCATTTATGTCAATGTTCAAAAGTAACTGATGTGATACAAAACCATAATTCAATAAATATTACTATCTTTGCATGTTTGTGCATTTATGTCAATGTTCAAAAGTAGCTGATGCGATACAAAATTATAACTGTCACAGTACACAGTGTATCTATCTGTCTCTGTCTACTATCTTTGCATGTTTGTGCATTTATGTCAATGTTCAAAAGTAACTGATGTGATACAAAACCATAATTCAATAAATATTACTATCTTTGCATGTTTGTGCATTTATGTCAATGTTCAAAAGTAACTGATGTGATACAAAACCATAATTCAATAAATATTACTATCTTTGCATGTTTGTGCATTTATGTCAATGTTCAAAAGTAGCTGATGCGATACAAAATTATAACTGTCACAGTACACAGTGTATCTATCTGTCACAGACTAATGCCACAGTATAAAGATATTATTACACTGTGCTAATGCTATGCCTTACGTTTTGTTTCTTTTTTATGTTGTACTTTTTCTGTGTCTGTGACAAATAGTTTTTCTATAGGTATGTATAAAAACCGGAAGGTAGATTGATAATTTTATCTTAAGTGCATTATTTATATTTACTTCGCGCTTTTGTCACACTGTTAGCAAGAGTTCCAAAGAAATATAACCTTATTAGTCCAACCTCTCTGAAGAGTTCTGTTGGAATAGTGCAAAAATCCAAGTATCGAAACTCTTTAATGTCAATCTGTAATTCGGATGTCATGTACAATAATATAAATTTGCATTTCGAATACAATATTGATGAATTTTACTGATCACGAATATATGGCAGCTGTACTAGTAGCAAATGATTGGTATAATTTACAATCACATACTTTTGATTTACTTTGACGCCACATAGTTCTGACGCGAACTCCGTTCATTAATATTTGATTTCTGATTTTGATCATCTACTTTTGCTGTTGACTGTACTAATGTTTATGTAGGAAGCCTGATAGATTCACAATTTATACAACATATTATTAATATTATGAATGTGTTAGTGTCTGTGTCTGTTGGCACACTGTAACAGCGGATATGTATCGAAATCGAACTTGGAATAAAAGTAATTAAACTTACCTATCTTTACAATTATAAAAAAACCGTGTCTGTATTGTATGTTAAAAAAGGTACCTACTTAATTTCAGCTGAATATAGGCTTAGGGATAGGCTTCTGAACCCGAAACAATGTTTTAGTGTTAGTGCCAAAATCAGTAAACAATCATGGTTATGCTGCATCGTTTTCCAAACTGAAATTCTGACTTCATTATAATCAGTTAAGTAGAAACTTTACCCTACTAAACTAATTATTGCCAAGTTTTAATTTTTAAATCTTACCAAGAATATTTCTGTCAAAATCAGATGATATTTTCATTTATGTCCTTAAATGACGAAGCCATGCCTGCGTTATCCAATCACAACAAAGATAAAAAAATTTCAAATGTCCCGTCGGCTACAGAGTGAATTCAGCGGCGTAAAATACATGTTCCAAAACAGACTCTTTGGGCTGAGAGAACCCTATGTCTCACAGTATCTATCTTGAACGCGATAGATTATGTCATATCGCATCTTGTATGGAATACTTACCGTACCTCGTGATGTAATCTTTATCTTCTAATCGAAAACAGGAAAGTATTTAATTATCTACGTAATATACGTTATTACTTATATAAAATGGTCAATATAGTTTGTATTTTTATATTCCCTAGACAGCATCATCACTCCAAGCTTCTATGAGATATCTTAATGTCATTAATTGATAATAGAAAATTTCCGTATCACTTTTTGCTCGGGTTGGGTATTAAACTTGAGATCTCAAATTTGTACTTACTTATACCACCAATAGATCTTGGTAGTCATATTTTTCATAATACATTTACATAAACCTAATAAGCATTAAGTCTTATTTCTTGTGTTATCGAGAGATTGTTTATCAGGCAATTTACTGTTTAATTTTTATTCATTAGACCTCCAGGAATCACATGCAATTTGACCCCAGGGCATAATTTACCTTTGTTTTGACGTCAGAGCCAGATTTTGAATTTTTTAAAGGAATGAACCTGGAAATATGCACGCTCACAGTAATAAAGTGGACTGGACGGAAATGCGTTGCCGCCACTCTTTCCCTTTGGGGACATGCTACATTTGTAAAAGTCCATTATTAGTTCACCTAGCAACGCTAGTGATGCTTCTGTTTGTGGGAATGAATGTTTGGATGAAAGTCTGATACTATTTTACGAAGAAACTACTGTACAGATTTTGATGATAATTTGCGCTAAGTAATTTGACTGCACGGTTAGCGTAGTAGTTTAAGCGGTCGCCTAGCCGCTTAGGACTGCTTCTAGTGTTGTGGGTACGATTCCCATACAAAACATCACTTTGTGTGATCTATTGCGTGTTCATTGTGTCCGTTAGTTGCATGTGTGTAAAGTATCCCGCGACACTGGATTTATTCCTAGTAAGAAAAAGAAAGAAAGAAAATATATCTTTATTGCAAGCACGCTGTACAGTACTCCTTAACTTTACTTATTCTAAATAACAAAAAAGAACCATATTAAAAACACATTGTGGCGAAGTCAATATACACTAACTCAAAAGACTTAGACTCTATTTGGCAGCTTGTTGCCATAATGACACTTGGCATTTCTTGTCAATTGTCACAAACGAAGTTGAGTTAGCTGACATCTGACATTTATGTGCTACGTGTCACCACGTGACTCGCCACGTGTATCTATATCTATCCACACCAGAGACTGAACAATTAATAATTATAACTTTTGCAAATACAATTAACTTAAACAATAATAATCGCATGAGTATTATACACCACGTGCCGCAATTCGGGCTGACACTCAGCAAACACTGCGATGGACGCCATAGTTCCAATCACAGTACTGATTTTCAGTGCCGCCACGTATTATGTCAAAAGGCCACTGTAACGTGATGGTCATCTTCCTAGAATCTACGTACCATTATATATGGATCATGTACAACTATTTATGATTCACATATGATACCCATACATGTGTTTTACAAGTAACAAGGGAATACACAAATAGCAGGTATGCCTATTTACTGAGTTTCTAAATTATATTTACTTATTTGCTCATAGAGGATAATATGACTTTATTTTCGTTTAATGTTTAATTTTTCAGATGTTCCTGCAAGTACCCAACCAGACCTTGAAGCAGAGATACTAATGTGCTGTAAGCAATCCAGACTAATGTTACTAGGACTATATATAAGAATAAAATAAAATAAAATATCCTCATGGGTAAGCAGTATCCTGTAGCTGTAGTTTCTGTTGAGAGAGTAAATAGCTCTTGAGGTTCTTTTTAAATGATGCTTTTGTTTTCAGGTCCCTTATCGGAGGAGGCAAATTGTTCCAGCACTTTGTACCTAAATATCTAAAAGAGCCACGGAAAGTCATTGTACGGTGCTTAGTTTGGGAAAGAGTTCTGGCTGAGGGTCTGGTGGAGTATGAAAAGTGGTTTTGTCTCCAATCTAACTTTTCATACGAGTAGGTAGGCTTTTTACTAGCCACTACCCCAAAAAGTAATGTGGCAAGATGCAGTTTTCTTCTAGATTCCATTTTAAGGATGTTATTATCATTAATATATGGTGTGACATGATGCCGTCTTGGAATCTTGAAACAGAATCGGGCACATGCATTTTGCACCCTTTGTATTAAATTCTTAGTTCTTGCCAGCAAACATGGGCCATAAACTACATCACAATAATTGAAACGGGATAAAATGAGACTGTCTACAAGCTGTTTCCTAAGGTTAATACTAAGATAGTTTTGAATGTTGTAAAGAATTTTTAACCTGTAAAAGCAATTTCTTACTATTTTATTTACATGTCCTTCAAACCTTAGTTCAGAGTCAATTAATAAACCTAAATTAGAGGCCTCTTTTATCCCTTCTAATTTCTGACCGTCCAAAATGATAGCTGGGTTAACTTGCAATATTGACTCTACCTGTATTTTACTGCCCAGAATGATAAATTTTGATTTATGTGGATTTAATATTAATGAGTGTTTTTTTGACCATTCAATCACTCTGTCAAGGTCCTGATTTATCTTTGTAATAGCTGATAAGGTGTCTTCAGGCTTAAAAGAGAGATAAAGCTGAGTGTCATCTGCATACATATGAAAACTGCAATTTTTTAAAGAAGGGGTCATGTCAGCTGTGTATATGATGAAAAGAAGTGTCGAGAGTACTGAGCCTTGTGGGACGCCTCTGTTCACTGTGAGAGCAGATGAAGACATGACCATACCATCTTCCCTTTGCATTTCTACATGTTGGGACCTATTAGTGAGGTAACTATTAAACCACTTTATGGTGTTAGGTGAAAATCCATAGTAAGCTAATTTTGCCAATAACAGAGATGTATTTATATAGTCAAATGCTCTGGAATAGTCTAGAAGAATGAGGGCAGTGCCCTCTCCACGATCCCTAGCTTCCAGTATGTTATATGGGAGTAAACTTTAAAAAGGAAAATAAGTTATCTTCAAAAAGAAAAATATAGCACATAGGCGTTTATAGCGATAATCGACAAACGTGCGGGCTAGTCCATGGGCAGAAGTAAGTAAGATTGTAAAAAGTAATATTAAGGCGCTGTACTAAGCGACTGTTTTGGAAAATGAGGGGGTGAAGCAGGGGAGGTGAAGGGCGCTTAGCTCCGTCTACTGCGGGGCGCCCCCCTTCATTCTCGTCGTGTGCGGCCGTATTCTGGCGACATCCGTATTCCAATATTTCAAAATCGCAAGCAAAACGTTTTAGCATATTGAATTGAGATACTGATATTAAAATTAATATTACATAAATCAATCTGTTTGTACAATATAGGCATAGCGCAATTTTTGTTCTTAGTGGAGCCATGAGCAAAACTGGTTTACATTAGACGTTATAGGTATTAATTATTTTTTGACGAAATTATTGTTGACGAAAGTAGATAAATACGTGCCGTAAGATGATAAAAATAATTAAGTCAGTTCCATATATGGAGGCCCTAATTATTTTTGTTTTGTTTTTGTATAAAATTGGTAAAGCAGTTCATAGAATACCTACATCTAATTCCATTCCTGCCAGTTTTCAAATCTGTTTTGCAATAAATTGGCTGTTACATACGGGCGGACAGACAGACAGACATGGCGAATCTATAAGGGTTCCTACAATATATAAAAAACAACCTATATAATACTATCCTACAAAATATAAAGGGCTTTTACAGTTTTTGGCTACGGTACCCTAAAAACCACAATACTGCCCTACTAAGCGCAATAGCTGTATCTCAACTAAAGCGAGTTACGAAATAATTGAAGTTTAGTAAAAATTGGTTTATTTTATTATTTTATTTATTTATGGATGTTTTATTGTTGTTATAGGCATAATTATTATGGTAAAGGTTTCGAAATACGTCGCCGTTTTTAGGGGTTGTGAGTGGTTGAGGGGGTCTCGAAATCCGCCCTCACCATTTTCACTTGCCGGAAATACTTGGTTTCCTCTGAAAAAAAAAATCTCCAAACATTAGTGTGTATGGCACTGCCAACTTCCACATTCTTCACACTAGTTTAATAAACTAAGGTTGACGGAGCCCTGCTTCGCAGGGTTCCTATTTTCGGATTAAGAGTCAACTTCAACTTCAATTTTACTTATAATGGCTCCATCGTATGGATCGATGATTTTGCCAATGTCAAGGTGGAAAAAGAATTAATAATTAATTAAATAGTTAAAAACACAAAAAGAGACTATTGACCGGTAATACTAGCAATGGTTTCTCTTTGAAGAGCCAAGTTTCTGAAAAAGGACAACTCAAATATTAGTAAAAATACAAATGTAGAAGGTTAATAGAGTTAATATGGTAAATGGAAGGGGTAAAGGGGAAAGAAAGGGGGGAATAGGAGACTAAATCTTAATTTTGTTTATGGCGATAAATTTGTATAAAATTTTGATAAGGGGGGTGTGAGCCAGGGTTAGGAGGAAAGCCAAGTTGACGGGTCTAGGAATTTGGATGGGGAGAAGATCATAAAGAGGAGTAACTAACTTTGGACAAGAGAAAAAAAGGTGCTCCAGAGTACCCTCATCAAGGCCGCATTCACAGATAGAGTGGTCTCTAACACGTATTTTAGCTAGGAAGACCGGAGAGCATACAAATCCTAAACGTAAGCGGATTATAATGGATGTCGCTGCCTTATTTATGTGCTTAAGTTTACTAAACCAGGGTTTGGCAGGAATTACAGGTTGGATGGAACCATAGAATTTGCCCTTGACCAGCTTGGAAGTCTGCCACAAGTCATTCCAAGATCTAACCAACGACGGCTGAGCCTGCGAGCGTAGATCACGTGAAAAACAGTAGTTATAGGTGGGGCAACCCGATAGAGCTGCTGCCTTAGCATGATAATCTGCAATTTCGTTGCCCGTTATGCCCAAATGACCGGGTATCCACGCTAGAACTACCTCAATGCCAGCCAGGTGACACCTATACAATGCAGCTTTTGTTTGTAAAGTAATTTGGAAGTTATCCCGGGATTTAAATGGATTTTTTAATAGATCAGATAGAGAACTCTGAGAGTCTGACAAAATAAGCGCCTTGTTAAGCCTATGCGTTTCCACAAATGTAACCGCTTCTAGCAAGGCGATGGACTCTCCGGTGAAGACAGAGTTCTGGTGAGGAATTTTGAAGCTTAGGACAATTTTAAACTTAGGTAGCCAAACTGCAGATCCCACGGGGCTATCATTGGACAACTTAGAAGCGTCAGTGTATAGGGTCACCCAATCGGACCAGTTGTTGGTCAATGACTCGTTGAGTTTGATATTGGCATGACTGCAACCCTTTCCAATACCAAAATCAAGACAAATTCTTGGTTCGAATATAAGGGAATGAAAATCAGAGAGGAAGAGGGGGTTAAGAGTAGATTGAAAGATGGGGATAGAAGAATTCTTGAATTTCCTGAAGGAAGTAATGAGAAGAGGAGGGTCCTTGTGGGTCCAATACGAGGAAGAAGAGACAAGAGGGGCAAGAGAGTGTAGTATGGGTAGAAGAGGGTGAGAACTAATTTGGAGAGCATTAGAGAGAAATCTGTCTGCGAGATACTGACGGCGGAGGTGCAGGGGAGGGTCCCAGCATTCAACTTGGAGGGCATTGATTGGGGAACATTTCATTGCACCAGTTATAATTCGCAGACATTTAGACTGTATTTTTCCAGCCTGGATAATGCAATTTTGTTGCATGGTTCAAGAAGGAACCCCGCATAGTCAAAATGACTACGAACTATGGCGTTATATTAAAGTTTCTGGCAGAAGGGATGTGAACCCCACCGGACCCCTGAAAGAGCCCGCATGACATTCACACCCCTCTCGCCTTTCTGCTCAATATAGTTAAGATGATGGAGTCCTGTAAGTCTGGTATCCAGGATTACGCCCAGAAATTTGACTTGGTCAACGATGGGTATAAGTTCGTCACCCACAGAAAGCTGGATATCTGGGATGTTACGTTTTCGAGAGAAAACCACCGCATTGCATTTGGGGACGGATAGGGAAAGGTTGTGGTCTAGGAGCCAGTTGTTTAGATAATATAGAGCAGAATTTAAACGCGAAGATGCCTGTGAGAAGGAAGAGGAGCTAGAATACAAAACAATGTCGTCCGCGTACTGTAGGATATTGCAAAAAGAGGAGACAGTGCGGTCAAGGTCATAGGTGTATAAGTTATAAAGGATTGGACTAAGAACTGACCCTTGTGGGAGGCCTTTCCAGACTAGCCGTGGAGGGAGAAGGGAACCCTGATGACGGATGGAGATGGAACGACACATTAAAAGGTTGCAAATGGTGTTAATCAGTCTCACGGGAAGGCTCAGCTGGTGCATTTTCTGCCTGAGCAGCGGAAGCTGGACATTGTCATAAGCAGACGTAATGTCTAGAAACACCCCGACAACATGTTCGTTCCGGGAAAAGGCTAGGCGGACTTCAGAGGTAAAGATACTTAGGCTATCCAAAGTACCCCTACCCTTCCTGAAGCCGAACTGGGTATTGGATAATAAGCCTCGATTTTCCAAAAACCATTCAAGGCGATTTTTTATTAGATTTTCCATTATTTTGGCTAAAACTGAGGATAGGGCAATAGGTCGGTAAGATGAAGGGTCTTTTGGGTCTTTGCCAGGTTTGGGAATTGGGATAATAATTTGGGATTTCCAGGGACCTGGGATTTCCCCAGTGAGAAAAATAGTGTTAAGGATGGTAAGGAAGAAATGTTTGCAGGCATTAGAGGATTTACGGATAAAGGAGTAAGGGATACCGTCAATACCAGGCGAGGAGTCGCGAAGATGGTCAATGGCGCAGGTCAGTTCAGAGAAGGAGAAAGGGTCGTTCATTGGGTCAGAAGAAGAAACAGGAATAGGGAAGGAGGGAGAGGGCTGGCATTCAAATTCCGGAACATAAGGAGGAGCTAAGGTGCATTCAAAGGCGTGTAAGAAAGAAAAAGGGTCGTTTGACGTAATATTCGAATCTGCTATGCTCCTACGATACGCTTTGATTCTACGCCAAATAAGAGATACAGGGAACCGGGGATTTAGAGATTCACAAAAATTGCGCCATCCTTGTGATTTTTTCTTTGAGAGGAGCCTAGAGGTGGTGGCAGCAGTCTTTTTGTAGGAGAGGAAGTCGGACATGTTTAGGGATGACGCAAACTTTTTCTCCGCCTCCCTGCGGGACCGAACACCCGCCGAGCATTCTGCATCCCACCAAGGAGGAGAAGAAACCAATTTTCGTGAGGAAGTTTTTAAGGGAATAGAGGAGTTGGCGGCAGATAATATAGCGGAAATGAAGCGATTGTACAAATAGGAGAGATTAGAAGGGTCAACAGGGGGGAATGAACTAATTTCAGTATCTAGTAATAATGAATATTGGTCCCAGTTAGCATGAGAGAGACGATACTTAAGCAGGGGTTGAGAAGGTGAAGATGTAGGAGGTGAGGAAGATTGAATAAGGGTAGTTAAGATAGGGAAGTGATCACTACCATAAGAATGCGGTAGAACAGACCAAGAGAGAAGAGAGACTAAAGGGGGTGACGCAAATGTGAGATCGGGGACGCTGATATTCTGGGCAGGGGAGACTCTACGAGTAGGCGATCCGTCGTTTAAGACGCATAAGTTAATACTGTCCAGAAGATCAAGTAAGAACGAAGAAGCAGGATCGTTGCAATGAGAGCCCCATAGGGTGTTTCGGCAGTTAAAATCGCCTAGCACCACCATAGGAGCTGGGACTGAAGAAAGAATAGATGACAGGTTAGAAATTATACTTAGATTGGGGTGGGGAATGTAGACAGAAACAAACGAAATATTTGCCATTCGAACAGCGACAACATTCAGGCCTGAGTCATGAGGAGGCAAGTGAATTTGTGAAAAAGTAGTATTTCTATCAATCAACAGGGCGCTACCCGCCCATCCGTCCTCTCTGTCGTCTCGGAGGCATGAAAAACCTGGAACCCGAAAATGGGAGCCAGGTTTCAGCCATGTCTCCGATACCGCAAAGACAGCTGGCTTGTAGCGGTTGATCAAATAGAGAATATCACTTTTGTTGCGCCTGATACTTCTACTATTCCATTGCAGAATTTGCAGACCCATTATGCACATTATTATAGGTGAGGACTTGTAATAGCTGTTCAACAAGAACAGAGACGTCGTACGGTAATGAATCAGAAAATTTGGACAGCATATTGATTAAAGCGCATAAGAGCAGCTCCACTAAATTGTCGTTGGGAGTGGCAAGGGGAGTTGTTTCCACTGGGGATGCTAAAGCACACCCATTGGCTTGAGATGATAGAGGTGTAGCAGTTAGAGATTTGTGAGCTTGAAGATCATAAGTTTTGCCTAGTTGGGGTTTATCACGGGGAGGGAGGAACACTGTCTTTCTGTAAGAAGTGGTGGGGGTAGACGGAGTTACAGGTGTAGTGGGGTAGGTTTTCTGGGGAGTTTGTGAAAATAGTGGGGGAGAGTGGGGGGTCGCAGCTGCCTCAGAATATAGTCGTCTCACCTGGGGAAATCTAGCTGAAGCCTCCATATAACTAAGATTTTCTTGGGACATGACCAGTTTTATGGACTTTTGGCGGGCATGTTCCGGGCAATTGCCATCAATTGCCATGTGTCTGCCCCCATTACATAGCAGACAAGACACCTCGGAATCACCAACAATGCAAGAATCACCGGAGTGGGGTTGGGCACATTTGTAGCATCGGGGCTGGGAGCGGCATTGATTGGCAATGTGACCGAATCTACAGCACTTACGGCACTGAATAGTGGGAAGGTTATAGGTTGTTACTGGTAGGGAAGCGTGGTAGCAGTAAACCTTCTCGGGAAGAGTCTGGCCCAAAAATGTAAGTACAACTGAGTTGGACGGGATCCATGTTACCTGGCCTTCCTTCTTGGACTTGACATTTAGTCGTCTCGCCCTAATAACTTCACCGCAGTTTGTTGGGGTAGAGATACCAGTAACAAGTTCCTCAAGGGACCAATCAGTGGGGATATCCCTGACTACCCCCATTCTAAATATTTGAAATCGTGGTACATACGCCGAGTATTTGTTGCCCTCCAAAATGCTCAAATCTAAAAACGCATTAGCTTTGCTGGCTGAATCAAACTCAACGGATATTTTGTTTCTTCCAAGATTTTTAATACCACCTTCCTTAATGCCTGTAATATTATTTTTATGGAGAAATTGAGCAAATTTGAGAATTTTAAAAGATTGCCCTGATGAGGGATTGGGCTCCACTTTCGATACATATACAGAGTACGGTCCTTTGTCATTATCCGAGTACTTAACAATCGAATCAGTCTCGTATCCGGGTTTGACATAGACTGATTGGATTGATTCAGTGGGTGAGCGAGTTTTTTTATTGTCAGCTCTTACTTCATCGTCTGGTGAACGTTTTAAAGCTTTGCCCCTATCAGGGGGTAGGCCCCCGCCCCCATCTGGGGGCTCCTCCACGATCTCCATGTCCATAAGTTAGCGAAGGATTACAGATCTGTGTTAGTACTTACGTTTACAACACACACAAACCACAACAAAAACAACACAAACGAACAAATTTTGAGCCACAAATAGAAACAATTCGCGTGGTGTTAAAAAGATAACCTAACACGTGTATCTAAGTCACTCTTCAACCACCAAGTCCGGGATTAAGAGTCATTAAGAGAGATTAAGAGAGAACCTAACATAAATTTGACATTAGCTGTCAATATGATCATTCCAAGATGGCGGGTTTGCGTTTCGTTTCACGTTTTTCAAGGTATAAAAACTACTACTAAGAATTTTTGGAAATTGTTTAAAAATATTTAGACGCAACTCCGGCAGCCAAAATTACTTTTAGGGGATTAAAACTAACTCCCTTAAGCCCCCTACACCACCAATACCCTCAAATTCAGGCGACTTGTTTCGAAACCCAACCCAAATTATAGAATTAAAATTTGAGTTACTGCTTTTTCGTTGGCTCTCCTCATTGTATGGAAAAATATAAAAAAATTCTTTCGCTTAAAATATGTGTTGTTTCAAAGAAAATAAATATTAAAATATATTTATTTATCATTTACTTACAAAATACATTGTCCGTGTGGTGACGGATTAAGAATACCGAATGTCACCACCCCATATCATCCCATGGGTGTCGTAAGAGCCGACAGAGGGAGCATATTATGCAGAGAACAGCACTGTAAGAGAAGGAAAACTTGATACAAACCCTATGCTAGCCCGTTTGGCCAGCGTGGTATAGTAGGCCAATTCCTTTTTTCAAAGGAGAGGCCTAGTCCAGCAGTGGACTGTTAAAGGCTGATGATGAATGAATGAATGAATGAACGAAATACAGAGTTTACAGCTCATCAAAAGTTAGCTGTCTGCTGCAACCCGGCAGGTTTTCTTTATTCTCATCGAAAGTTACAGGCAGTGTGTGAGGTGATGAGGCTTCAATACTTATTATTTGCTGTTGTTCAAGAGGCACATTTGCATTTACTTTCCTTTTAAGGCTTGGTATTGTAGAAACTTCAAGCACTGATGAAACATTTTCCTCTCCGTGATTTTGTTTTATATTTTTGTTCAATGCCATCCCTTGAGCTCGACGAGAATCAACAATTTCAGGCAACTGCCAATTCATATAAAACGCCACAAGCTTTTCTTTCATTTTCGTCTCCCAGAAAACATCACCTCTTTCTATCATTTCTATTTTTAGTGGTTTACTTTCGCCACTCCACACAGCAAATAAACATTTTTGTTTGCGTGTAACGTGGCGTTGCCCCTGAATTTGGTAATAAAAATTACAATATTTGTTTAGACTAGTCATTTAACTTTTTTATCATGTTTTCATATTTGTATTTTATTTGCTCTTATACTATTCTCCAGGCCATTCTTATAGGCAACTATAGAAGATTAAATTTCTACAATCGTGTTTGGACCTATTAATCCATCTGGCGTGGCACCATAAAACGGATAATCCACAAGGCTCGATTGTTACATTTTCTTACTTCGCCAGTTGTTGCAAAGCCAGTGGTTCATTTTAGACTCCTTGCGCAACTGCTTTTTTTCATTGCAAATATTTTATTTGTACAAAATAATTTTTACTAAGTTGGCTTTACTGCTGTTATCTCTTCTTTTTACCACTATACCAAAATTTGAATCTGTCAACATATTCTTACGCAATTCGAACCAGTCACTGCTATCCCTCGTGTATTTTTTGCTTATAACTCTTGAACAAATCGTGTTAGGAATTATTGCAGTCAAATGTTGTTGCTAAACTGTAACTTTAACTTCACTGTAATTACAATAAATATAATTAGTTAGATACTTTATTATTTAAAAAAATACTATAACTTGTGTTATAGCAAACAGAGAAGTCACCTACTTACTTATAAATGATTGATTTTAGAAATTAAAAAGATATTAGATGTACTGAAACTTACCTAATAGTTAATGAATAATCAAAGTTTTACCCGATGTACCTAAATAGGTTTATGTTCACAACACAATAGTACAACATTCGTTACCGCTTATGTGCGGACTGCGGAGCGCCATATTAGCACTGTTTATTGTTCGCCGTGGCGGCATCTTAGCGCTCCAGGCGCTCTGACAAGCTAATGAATTTGCAATATAGGTATAGGTCGGTTCACGAAAGTTGACCAGAAATGGCGGCCGTCGCGCATATGTACATTCATGCACCAATGGCGTGGCTCCATTCTTGACGCATTTAGGGAATGCGTCAGGAACGGAGCCACGCCATTGGAATTCCACCCGCGCCTCACCCCGCACCTCCACGGAGACCTAAAAAATGATTGCTGCGCAGTGGTCATCTTTCGTAAACCGACCTATACATAAAATGATTCGATTTTATGTTATTACTCTTTCAAACATTGAAAACTGTGGCAGCTATGTATTGTGAGAATAATTTATAAAACTATATTATGCATAATCGCTAATGTATAACATAGTCAGTCATAAAAGACTCTTATGAAAATAATTTGTGTAAAATTTTTTCATATTTCATAATCACTTGGCCATGGATGAATTTATATTTAATTACGATGCTTTCTTGTACAAATTCTTCGTAGAACTTTATTTCTCTAATTGTCCATATTTTATTCTTCTAATTATATATTTATAAGCACAGAAACAATAACACATTAAACGCAACAAGAATATAAACTTAGGTCCTAATTATATGTGCCCACAGTCACAAGAAAAGCCTATTTGATTCAAAGTATTCAGTCTATAACATAAAACATGAAATTACGAACTCAAATCGGCGTATTATTAACAAACATGTTTACGTAAAATTTCGTGCAGCGGAGACGCAAGCGACATGACCTATCTCTCACAGGGCTCATAGCCGAATGATGAGGTCTGGGCGGGGCATAAACTAGCAACTGACACTCAGTACACCGCTTATGCTAATAAGGTTTAAATTGCCGAAGCGTTTGATATTGATGGAATCAACCGAGCGTCAAATCATAGACGTTTGGCAGATTTTATTTAATTTTACAAAATATACACGTATAATATGAAAATAAATAGGGTAATTCTTTAGTTCATTAGATTTCCTACAATATTATCAAATAAAATATGACAGTTCACGATCAAAATATTACAAACAGTGAGACGAAAGATTATTTTCTGCCTTGTTTTTGTGATTTTTTTACCGTGATTCTATTTTACATACATGAAAAATTCTTTCAAAAGTCTTTTGTTCAGACTTTTGACTATAAGCTCTATTTTTTGCAAGTTTGTAGTATGTACCGTTATGGCTAGGTGCGCGACGAAAAATTAGGTGTTTCACGGCTTCTGAGGTATAACAGCGCCTTAAGCACTCCGTTTACTTGTGGGATGATTATATTCTAATACATCGATAATCTGATTAGAAACTAGGCGTTCTGCCTAGATCTGATAAACCTTCTTTTTTCTTAACACTAGAAGCCCAATCATATTTCATTTGCTATAAATACCAATCATAAGTAAAACTGACGTGTAAAAATAAAAGCGCTGTGTTTTCCTATTGTTTTCTAGTTATGAACAATTTTTTGCATTGGTTAGTAAAAATACGGTTTTAGATTAATATATGGAGATAAAATACATTTAATGATAATATACTCTTTACACAGTACTATGATTGAATCACAGAAAAAAAAACAACAAGAAATTAAAAACAATTTTATTTTCTTAAAATTAGGTATTTTTTTACAAAAATTTACTAGTTTTAATTTCTTTTCAAAAATGTAATCAACTTGTAATAATACTGTGTTACTCAAATAGAAAAAAAAACAGTCTATAAAGACAGTCTTGACAAATATCAATATTGTGTTCTCCGTATATGGCCTTTTGGCACGCTGCGCTTTGGTCATCCGCCTTTTTATATGGACAAAGTCCGCAATAGCGTTATTTCTTTAGTTCTGGCTCATCATTAGTAATTTATGGCGATGTTGGTACCACATTTTTTAAGACATTTGGTATATTGTCACGTAGAGTCCTTTTCAAAGTGGGTGCCTCCAGTCGTATTTGCATCCAAGGCCAAATGTCAAATCTGGCTTAATTTTTGTTGTTAACAACATTGTGACATATCCGCGTTGGTCCTTTATTCATACCGTACGTCTCTATATAGTTGACCATACAAGATTATTCTACCACGTATTGACCGCTGACACAATGTAAAGTGTCGATGAAGTTACCTCAAAATTAGCCGATTCCAGAAAAGCATGGTTTTTAGGGTCCGCTTGTCTGCTTGTTGGGCTTTCTTTCTCTATGTAGTCGACCATCGCGTCTTCGTTATTACTCCTGACATCATCTGCATCCACACAAGCTTCTTGCTCGGAGTCCGAAATCAACTAAGAACAATCACCGACATTTCCTAAAATTGAAGCAATTTTGTCCTGGTTTAGATGTCGATGGGACCCCATCTTATTTAACCTACAAATATAGTACTATATTATGATATGACAAATGTGTCTAAACAAGACAGTTAGGTAACTCAAATAAATCACACAAAAGAAATTTGAAACAGTTACAAAACTTACGCAAAGCCGAATTATACGTCGAAACGGTCGAAATGACGTGAATGCCGGAATTTACCGAGATGACGCAAAGATGTCCTGACGGCCACTGAGTTGGTTCGGGAGTTTAAAGTGATTCGATGGTAAACGGAAAAGATATAGAGATATTTCGCCGCGGTATACGTCAAATTTATATAGATTTAGCTTCTAGTGTTAAATACTATTTATATATAGATAAATAACACCCAGACCCATAATCGTGTACATCACAAAAATAATAAATTGGTTCTGGGTGAGAATCGAGCCCACTACTTTCGGCTTAGCAATTAGGGCCACTACACCACTACACCAACACGCCCATCAAGATTATCCACGCATTACGAGAATACTTGAAATGAAATAAAAAATTTAATTTTATGTTTAACTTTTTCAAAGGAAGCCATTATTAATATTGAAAAGATACCTTGTCTTGAAAAGGACGGGTATATAATCTCAAAGTATCACCGTAGATCACCGTAGAAGTAAAAAAAAACATATTATGAATGTTACACTTGTACACAAACTATAATACCTAGCTGGTAGCATATGACTAACCAAAATAAATCAACCTCGGGTATAAATCATTTTCTAAAAAAAAAGCTTACTTATTATCAGACACATTTAAACAGAATAACTAAGAATCACTCGAGTCCGTGGATGAAGCTTCTCAGTCCATTTTTATTAAGTTTTCCGTCATTTTCTGAACAGTTCTTCCGATCACACAAGCTTCGTGGAAACGATATTATTATCATATAGTAATCTCTAGTTACACTGAATAAAGTAGGTATATCAAACTTATTATCCAAACTATCTCGAGATATATATTTATTTTTATGTACAAGACTCGTCTTGGAACTTGAGTTACACTTTTAATTTTCACTTAATTTCACAGGCTTTTTCACAAAGCTGTTTGCCTTATGCCCTACTAAACCCAAAGAGTTTAAGGGATAGTCTATTGATTGGTCAAGTTATCAGTGTCAGAATATTCGAAGAAAATGACTGTCCGTAACGACTATCAAAGATCTTAATGACAGCCGGGACCGACGGCTTTACGTTACGCGCTGTCTGAGGGGAGGTTGCGTCTTTTTGTCACTGTTTCACCCATCTGTATTACAAACGGTGACGAATGCGCTTAACCTCGCTAATCGTGAGCACTTAGTCTCGAGCTTCTCAACTAATTTATTAGGTATTATTTGATTTAAGATATTTTGACAAGTTGACAAAGCTTTTCATTAAAACATAATAGGTACCTACGATAAATAAATCTCTTAGGTAAATTCTAACTAGCAAAACCCTTTAATTATTATTAGACGATTATGGAGAACAATGTAAAAATAAGGGAACGCTAAATTTATTCGTAAATGATTGAATAATGTATTACAGGGAAAATGGCAGAACTAATTTTAAATCAATATTCAGTAGAATATAGTAGAAATATATCTAATGGGTAGATGCCGTTCAGAGTAGTTGTGAATATATTTTACTACTTTCCAAGTTATAGTTGGAGCTAGTTTCTCGTTCTCATACTTTTTGAAACAATTGTCTGAATATAAGGTCGGCAAAGAGAAAAGTAGGTGAAAAAACATCGAAGACAGTTTTGAAACATGAATTTTACTGTTTCAGATTCCAGTATTCTAATTCGCGGGCAAAAAGCGTTTCAAAAGTTTCCTTTCGACAAATCAATACCGTTTGGCATTTATCGTGTAGACCTTATACATGTAGTTTGATTTTTCACCTCAAGATACCGATCGGAAAACAATATATTTAGTTTTGTGATATTGTGTTATTTTAATTGTCAGAAATAATATACCTACTTGCTTTCCTTAGCCTACATAATGATATTAATATCATTATACCTCAGTAAATAAAAGTAACCATGATTTGACTATTTGTCATAGCTTCATATTACTACATAGTATAACACAAATTCTGTCTTCTGTCTGTCTGTCCCTATGTATGCTTAAATCTTAAAAACTACGCAACGGATTTTAATGCGGTTTTTTATAATAATAATAATAATGGTTTATTTGCTAAAACATAGTGAAATGGTTGTTACAAATGTTGTTGTTTACACATGTTTTGCCAAGTATGGCGTGCAAATATTATATTTCAATATTGTCAATTATAAGTAAGAAGATTAAATTAAATTACAATAAATTATTATGGAATTAGAATATAATTATATAATATTATGCATTAAATTGTAATATCTTTGTCATCCAGGTAATCATTTAAATTATAATAATTTTTATTCAACGAAAGTTTATACAATGTCTTTTTAAATGTCATCATGAGTAAATTTTGAAAATTATTTGGTAAGTGATTAAATATTTTAATGCACATACAATACACGTTTTTCTTATACATTTCTAATTTGATTGCGAGTAAATGTAGTCTGTTCTTATGTCTTATGCGACTATTTTCTGAATCACCCATCCTTTGAAAAAGGTCTGGGTGCTCTCTTACAAACAAACATATTTCCAGAATATATAAACATGGAAGTGGTAATATTTTAAGTTTGCGGAATAGTGGTTTACAGCTGTCAAGGAAATCAGCTCCACACATTGCACGAACACATTTCTTTTGGGCTCTGAATAACCTATTCATTTCGACTGAGTTTCCCCAAATGATAAGTCCATATCTCAGTACAGAACATACATAGGCATGGTACGCAATCATTGCAGTGTCCAAGTTAATAGTTCGTCTGATATTTCTTAAAACGTAAACAAATCGGTCTATTTTAGCTAGAGTTTTTTTCGATGTGCGGCTTCCAGCTGCAATATTTATTAATTGTTATACCCAAAAATACACACTCATTATTACTGTTTATATTATTATTTTTATAATGGATGTCTAGTTTATCTGTGATTGCATTGAATGTCTGAAATTGAATTATATTTGTTTTAGTCATGTTAATTTTAAGGTTATTTTGTTGTAACCAAAATGTGGGTGCATAGGGTTCCCACCAAGAACTTAAGGTCCCAAGCCAACCTCACCTGCAAGTGGTGCACCTGCCGATCAATGGAAGAGGCTCTGGCAAACAAAATGTCCCAATAAGCGGCAATAGGCTCGCCACCTATTACGTGGGATCAAAACACTGGCGAAAAGTGGTCGTTTAATATGCCTCTGCCTACCCCTTCGGGGAAACAGGCGTGAGTCTATGTATGTATGTATTTTGTTGTAACCAAGTAATGGCACAGTCAAGGGTTTTATTAATTTCCATTTCTAAGACATGTTTGTTATTATTTTTTATTATTAATATCATGTCGTCAGCGAATTGTATAGAGTCTTTATTTATAGCGTCGCGTCTTATATATATAATGATTTATGAGGAAGGTTTATATTATGTATAATTGACGCGGGCAAAGCCGCTGGCGACGTCTAGTATTGTATAAGTCAAATATTTGAGTACCTATTTAACGTCTAAAAAGAATTGAGAATATTTAGGTAATACTTCAAACAAAATATTATAACGGCAAATGTTTCAGTAGAAAAGTATTTAAACTTGTTATTAAGTCGATAACATACATTATTAATCATGAAACAATATTAAGTAACAATCAGTTAACGCATAAATTAATAAAAAGCAACTCACCCGCACACAAATCCAAAACGGCGCTGAAAACTTTACAACAAAATTAAATCACAACACCACACACCTCACCAACTACAAGTTCCAAACGCTCTAATTTCAAAAATAGATACCATGTTCATTTTTTTTCCAAAATGAATATCTACTATTTTTTTAAACATCCGCGGTAAAGTTAAGGCGTGGATCGCGTTCAGCCTGTCCGTGCCAGTAGACGTCCTAACGTCGGGAAATCGCGTCGCTCATTGTTCCTCGCGCACCGCTAGCGCCCTTTTCACACAATACAAGCTTTTCAGAAACGTCCGTTGCAATATGATTTCACTAGGTTTTATATGCGTAATACAACTGTTGCTTTTGCCTTAAAGCTTTTAAAAACACGTTTCAGATAACACAGTGTATGTTGGATACAGGTTTTATGATTTCTTGTAGGTACAAGTAAGGTTTGAAAATATTGTTATAGGCTCTTGTGTTATTGAACATTTTCATAAGAGACACAAACAAAGTACGCATCTGATCAAAAGGTACGGATCGGCACCAGATACGGATTGTATTTTATTGTAGAAATCATCATCGATCAGTCAATCGCTATTCATGCAATAATTATTTGAAACCATTCGCTTCTCATACTATCTTGACTTTTAATACATTATTATCATCCATTACGATTGTCTTTTTTAAAGTTTAGTATGCCTGCTTATTTTCTGTAATTATTTTGATGTTTTTTTAGGTCTGGCAGAGATTTACACATAGGTATGTTTTCCGTTAGCTAGCGATCTTAGGTTCAATGTCAGATTGATCAAAATAACCTATAAAAATATTGGAATATTATCTTATAATAGTTTCTTGTTATATAAATTTGAATAATCACGAATAGTATGTTATCACATTCTAGTGAAGCATTAGTCATTTACTTAGACTGAAAAAGCCAACTCGCCTGAAAAAGTACTTTTAACCGATTAGATCGCAGCCATATTTATTTTTGTGTTCCTGTGATTATAATAATATACGCGGCCTACAATTAAATATTTCGGAAAGTGAGAATTATGAAAAGAAATATTCACTGCAGCCTGCCATTAAAAAGTATCTATTTTTTTAGATCTTGCTGCTATTGCAAAGATGCCAACCTGGGCGTTAGGTTACCAGGCCAGTACTAAAATGCTAATATCGATCATTTAAAAACAGAACAATAACTAGGTACCTTCTCTGTCAGTGACCGTATCTAAAAGTCCAATAAAAGCACTTAAGCAAGGGTCCGCCATGGTCCAAAAACGCGATATACCCAATGCAAAAACATTTTCAGTTTAAGCCATTTTCTTTCAATAACTACGAACTACACACCTGAATGTGTACATAGGTATATTTTATATTTACTGGAACACGAAAGAACCAACGTCCGTGTAGAAATCACGCCCCTTCCGAACATAGATCTAATAATAATTAATCTGTGTAACCTAATTTTACACATTGCTACACGTAAATTAGCGACGGAACCCAGGTGTGCTGTGCCGAGTGCGTTATGTTGCCAGTTACAAAATATCGCTCTCCCCAACTACGGCTTTCGAATTTTCATTTCAAAATATGAACACTTGGGCTTTAATGTTTTATTTTTATGTTGGTGTTCTTGTTGCGCACGCATAATAAAAACTGTTGCCGACTGCTACGCATATTTGCAGACGAAGTGGTGTGACTCACACTTAGACTTTAGAGTTTTAGGAAAGATTCTGATCTCTCGAATCTCAGATGTGATGACATCTGAGATCACTTATATTTATATAATCGTGTTACTTAAAATCCAACAACCCAAAAAATCAAAATGCCTTACAAAAGTTTTATTCTTATTCATTTTTTTTCTAGCGATTATCTTAATCATTTAAATTAACGCATGTTTCAATTCAATTGTACCTTTTAACAATAATTTACATTTTACCTTATTACGAAGAAAAATCCTCAACACGGCAATACAGCGTGCCTAATGATTGATGTTTTAGCGCCAAAAAGAATTACGGGCTAGTTTATGAAACAGAGCGGACATGTTTTACGTAATAAAACCTTGTTTCCCGCGCGATCCAAATAAAAGATAAAAATAAGCTCATTATCAACACGGCTTTTGGTTTATTAGCTTGTCAGCAGATTTATCACGGGTGCCGGCAGATTCAGTGCGTGGTTTTTTTATCTTGCAAAATATTTGTATACAACTCTACGGCGATTAAATAAATTTAACGGAATGTAAAATAAAGAAAAATAACTATTGTTTGAATGACCAGCTCCGATGGCTTGGTGAGAATTATTTATTTACGGTAAAACATTTATTTTTACCTTGCCACAGATTAAAATATTTCAATTCCTAGAACGTATATCTCCGGTTGCCGTGCAAATCTAATGTAAGTCAGCAAGGTCCTCATAAGAAATGGATCGGCTGTAAGACGTACCTACATAAACGGGGAATGAGTGACCGATTAGCGATCTCTGGAAGCGAAGAGAGCAAAAGCCTACTAGGTTTATTGCTTATAACCCAACCAGGCTTTCTTCTTTTAATGTCATGTTCTAATAAGTAGTAAGTACTGACTGATAATACTATGTACTATTTCAACATAGATCCAAACTTATTAAACAGTTAGTCTCGACTAGTCTATGACAACAGCCAAAATTACAAAGTCGGAAATCAATTGTCTTTGCAATGTTTACTTTATAGAGAAAATAAAAAATACTTTTAAACAAAACGACTTCAAAAGCTCCTTAAATATATAAACTAAAAATCACCCAAATTTCTCCTTTTTTAGAAAAAAAATACTATGGTTAGACTTTTATACGATTTTTGGCTTGACTTTTAAACATTTTAAGACAAGTAGACGTCTGTCAGCTTAAGTAGTCTATATCACTGAATACAGATTTATCGGATCTTTCGTTTTTGGTGATTATGGCCTTTTTGGTGATTGCGTAATTTGGTGATTGATGCGTATTTTGCATCTGCTGCGTGTTTTGCGTATGTTGTATGTGAGTTACTGTGCTTCGCCTTCCTCTTCCTCTCCGTTTTGTTCCTCTCTTCCTCTTGGCACTGGTATGTTCGCTGTTTGATGTCTGTCTGTCTGTCCTTGAGTTGTGTTGAGTGGGTCTAGCGTATTTGGTGAATGCGTGATTGGTGGTTGATGTGTATTTTGCGGTTGCTGCGTGTTTTGCGTGTGTTGTATGTTGGTCACTGTCCTTCCCCTGCCTCTCCCTCTCATTCCTCCTCTTCCTCTTGGCATCTGTATGTTTGCTGTCGGCTGTGTGTCTGGTGTTTGAGTTGTGTTTACTGGGTTTGGTGTACTGTGATAAGTTGGGTGACTGTGATAAGTTGGGTGACTGTATGATTTGCGACTGCTGCGTGTTTTGTGTGTGTTGGTTTTGCGTATTGTGTATGAATTGTGCATCTCCTAAAAGTTTACTTAGTATGGTTACTGTGTGTATGGCTGCTTGCTTCTGTAGGATGTTGACGTCGATGTTAGCTTCCAATTTATCTAAGTATTTTTAATGCTTTTTGTAACTACTCCCGTTGCCCATATTACTACCGGTATTACGTTAGTACTATCTATTCTGTGCCGGTATTACAAATGTTTGTGTGTTCCAAAGACGAATAATTTCTGTTCTTAAAAGGTGGTATTTACTCAATTTGTCAATCTCCTTAGCTCTTATATTGTAGTCAGATGGTATGGTGATATTTATTAAATATGTTCTAAATAATATAATAAACAGGAAAGATTTGTATTTTTGTATGTTTGTTACAAATAAACTAAAAAAGTAACGGATTTGAAAAATTCATGCACCATTGTAATAGAAAATTATCCCTGAGTAACATAGGCTACATTGATTTCTAAAAAATATTAGGGATCCCTACTAAAACACAATAAACCACGGCGTAAGAAAATTTTCCAGAAAATATATTTCATCGCGTGCGCTGCTAAAACTATTAATGATACATAAAAATTATGTGCTACTTTATTAAAGTACTTATTATTACCTACAAAAAAGTCCGTGATGATATAGGTCTATCTCCTAAGGAAAATCCCCAGTTACCATTTTTATCAATACAAAAATATAATGGGTTAATTAAAAGACCAAATGAAAGCTTCCAAAACACACTCAGTCTTCTTTGTGATCGTAAAGCTACATGCGTCAGAAGATTTGTCAAATTAGAGATAAAATAATTATTCACCTATAATAAACATATTAATTAATCGTGGTCCAGTGGATAGCGTATGTGAGTGCTGATCGGAGGTCCCGGGTTCAATTCCCGGGTCGGGCAATAGTGTTACGGGGTTTTTCCGAATTCTCACTAGCAGCACGGAGTCTGGTGATGTGCCCGGTATCGGCAATAGGCTCGCCTCCTATCACGTGGGACCTAAAAATTCATGGCGAAATGTGGGTGTAATATTACACCTCTGCCTACCTCTTCGGGGACACAGGCGTGAGATCATAAAATATTAATAAGGTTATTGTGGCAAAGTCCTGACGTGACCGATTTCATACAATTAAGTAGACATCGCCCGAGGCTCCACTCGTGTGGGAAAGGCCTTTCTAAGTCTCCCCCTATTCTCCCCAAATTTTAACTTTATTTGCAGAGTTGTTTCAGCTATGCGTTATCTATCAATCACTCAGTAGCTTGCAGGTATCCTTAACACTTTTCATTAACATGTTGCTAGTATGCCTGCACCATTACTATTTGATTGTTTAATCGATTTTAAACTTTCGCGATTTGTATACATCATACAAAATAATTTAGCGGGTCTTAATCGCGTTAACTTAACTTATTTAAAGTATAAATACCTATTTGTTTCCGACGTTTCGCTCGTCTTGCACCGAGCTTGGTCGCGGAGAGACTGATGAGAGCTCAGCGCCGTCTTGTGGAAGTGCGGGTTTCGGCACCTACCCTCACTTGGTCTTTATTTAAGTTCGCAATGTCGGTACTCCGACACACTACACTGTACAATCGCTGAAAGAGTAAAAGAACATATCGCAGCTGTAAAAAACCGACATATTAATAAGTCGTCGATAGCTGAGCATTTCTTGGAGACTGGACCAAACCACTGGATAGAACTGCATCAACCACAAGTCTTATCCACCGATCGTCACTATTACTCCAGGATAGTACGTGAAGCGGTAGAAATCAAGAAATATAACAATTTCAACCGGGAGGATGGATAAAGATTATCGGCTACTTGGAATCCAGTCATCAGCAAATGTAAACACCGCCGCAGTGATAAATCTCAACAGTGTGTACACGTCATTAGTGTAGTGTGTCGGAGTACCGACATTGCGAACTTAAATAAAGACCAAGTGAGGGTAGGTGCCGAAACCCGCACTTCCACAAGACGGCGCTGAGCTCTCATCAGTCTCTCCGCGACCAAGCTCGGTGCAAGACGAGCGAAACGTCGGAAACAAATAGGTATTTATACCTTAAATAAGTTAATTTAACGCGATTAAGACACGCTAAATTATTTTGTATGATTTGATTGTTTGTTAGAAATCAATTAAAATAGATGGATCATATTATTGTATGTATTTTAATATGCTTTTTACTCGTTAAAATATTTTTTTAGAGGTATCTTTGTGATTTTTTTCTATCGATTAAAGTTAGTTGTATTATGTTTTCAAGACAGTACTTAACTAGATTATATCCTGAAGAATATCATATATTTTTCTGATTGTGTTAACTGCATTGAATCATATACTTTAAAGCATTTTAAAACTCGCGTTTAGTTCTTGTAGTCCCCTTAACAATATCGCATATTTCTCGACTCAGTGCCTCACGCCGCACGCTCGTGATCGGAGTTTCACAGTGAATTGGACTTTTACAACTATAGACTCCTTTAAAGTGCAGCAAACTTATAAACGAAATCGTTAAGTAACTGAATAAAAGGAAAATCAAACTTTTGCTTAGTGTGTTCTGGTTTTCTTTTAGTGGTAGAAGCTCGATAGAAGAATTTATCAGCTGAGTACTTTTATTGAGCGCTTTATAATTTTCTCAAAGGGAGTATAGACCGTTCGGTCCTCTTTTATTTCGTACAAATAACGTGGTTATTTTTGCTCCTATGAATCAGTTCGATTTGGCCTAAAGGAGATATGAAAGTGGTAAATAATTTCATAATTTATTTTAAAGTCATATTTGGAAGTATATGGCGTGATAGTAAAGTATAATACCAGCCCATGATATACAAAATATCATACTTGCGATCCTAGGCGAAACTTTTGCTATCGCTAGATGATCTTTGTGCTCGTTTGCCTAATATTAAAAAAACTGTGTGCAAAAGACAAACGCATCGCCTGACCAGTTGAAAAGGTGAATTTTTTGCTTTAATTTTTCCCTTTACAACGCTGACTTGTTACAACCAGAACGATAACCGCTTGGCTCAAGATGACAGCACGGCGACGCGATATCTGTAGCGTTTCCGACGCATATGTAAGCTACATTCTTTAGCCGTTTATTAGCCATGTTTTCCGTCATTATGACAAACCTTTATGTTAGTAACTGCTTCATCATAAGCTCCCGCATATTTGAACTAGAATGTCCATCATAATTTAAGGCATAGATATATAACAGCGGACGTTCGAATTCGGACGGTTCCACCTGAACGGAGCGAAGACTTTTTATTCTAAACC